>VWYI01040075.1:111410-143809 GCA_013399455.1 Anthoscopus minutus | reverse complement strand
CACAGACACACACACACGCACACAGACACGGGCACACGCACACAGACACACACATACGCACACAGACACACACGCACACAGACACAGACACACACACACGCACACAAACACAGACACACACACACGCACACAGACACAGGCACACGCACACAGACACACACACACGCACGCACACAGACACACACACACATGCACACAAACACACACACACGCACACAAACACAGACACACACACACACACAGAGACACACGAAGTGATCCTGCTGTTCTCAGTCCCTGTCCCGCTGGCACCAATGCTCAGCAGAGGCAGGTCTGGAGAAGGCTCTGCTCGTCTCTGCTGCATGGGGCTGGCACCCAGGCTGTCCGAGGAGCTGAGATGGACACTGCACACCCCTCTGCAGACACACAGGTAATGGCAAACAGTGTCTGCTGGAGTGACAACCAGACCAGATTTCAAGGCTCAGCTCCAAAGTGTAGCGTCACAACTTTTTAACAAAGTAATTGGACACCTTGTTTTAAAAGGGCAGAATCATGTAAATCCCCTGAGCCTGGTTTTCAGAAATGCCTGTTTCTAGAGGAACAATTTTAGAATATAATAACCTATCCTGATGCAGACCTCCAGCAGGGAAAACTTCAACTGTGTAATGCTTGGTAAGCAAAATCATAGCCAGCTGAAATGAGCTGTGTTTTGGCAAGTGCCAAGCAGCCTTAATTTAGGAGTTAGTTTTTTTGCACAGACACTTCAGCTCAACAGAAAAGAGAGCCCAGCTGCCAACCAGCGCATCAGTTTGGACAAAGGAATGGAAAACTACGTTTTTTCTTTCATTTACTATGCTTTGAGATGTCCTTTCAGGATGCATACACACACCTGTTTTTTCTTGTCTTCAATGGGCAGTTTTGTAAAATCTGTCAGAGGCATATACTTTTGTCCATCATTTAACGTTGTAACATTGTTCACAGTGTTACCTTAAAAATGCCGTAGTTCAGTGACCTTTTCAAACACTGATTAGCTGCCATATAATCGGTGGTTTTTTTCTCTTGACATCAGTCTACTTCACTGGAGCTACTAATTCCCTGCAGGTTTGGTATGAGTAGAAATACATATATATATATATTCTTCTGTATATATGAGCATGTATATATCTATAGAGGGGGATTATATAGAATAAAAATGAAATCAGTACCTGGTGGGATTTGGTTTCACTTGATCTTGTGCACATGTGCTGAGGTTACCGGTCTCCTGAAGCATACTTGTAAGCACCTCTTCCCTAAAGAATACCATTTTTATACCTGAAAATGTTCTTTAGAGTGTTGTGGGACTATGCTGTTGCCTGTAAATTTTCCTGTCTGCTTAAGATAGAGGATCAGAAAAAAACACATTAGAAAAACACTAAATCATTTATTTCAGTTTTGTAGGCAGTACAATTCCAAATATTAACTCAATTGTGCCTCATGGCAAGGCTTAGACTGATGCTGAATAAAAAAGCAATGAAATGGTGTAACTTTTCAGTCACCTTTCAGAAGGATTCCTTTTAAGTCCCCTTACATAAACAAATTTGGTGATCCACCATCTTAATTTCTTCCCTGCCTTTGCTTTTGTCTTTTATCTCTACCTGTTCATCACAAGCTGAACACTTCTTATGGTTCAAACTTTCCTGAGAAATACTTGCTCACTGTTTTCCCACCCACTCTTCACCAAGTCCATCACATACTTTATCATCTTGGCTTTGGCTACTCTTTGTATCCTCTTTCTACCTTACCAAATCCATGTTATTTCTTGCTAGATCAAGTAAGGTTCAGAGCTCTTGACTCCTTTTTTTCTAGGCAGGATTGGTGTGACAAGTGCCAGGGATTCAAACAAGGTTCCTCTACAGATATTCCACTTTTCTATTTTGAAACTGATCTTGGAAGTCTTTGAGATTAATGTAGGGTCCTTTCCACGGCTCCCTCAACAAATGCAGTACTTCTGACAAGGCTGCTTTGATTGTATCTCATAACCATCCCCAGCTCACCTTTCATGAAATCCCAAGCTGCCCTGGCTGCAGCTGGTAGGGTGTGATAGAGGTGACAAAATTAATTTCCACAGAGGTGAAGTGAGCAGTGAAAGGGACCTCTGAATAGAGATACCATTACTTCCCTCCCTCAGCCTAGGAAACAAAAGAGAATGCTTCAGCTGGGCACTGCAGTGTGTATCCGTAGACAGTGGATTGCCTTGCACACTCCTTTCAATATATTTTTTACAGAGGGGTATTTTGTGTTCCTCTGATATTTTTTGTGACCAGACCTCAGAGGGGAATTCCAGCCACTGTCAAATGTCTGCTACACGTCTTGCTTCATGTGTGCATGGCTCAATCCAGCTCCTCTGCAAAGCCTCGGTGTTCCACACACCAGCACTATTTTAAAGATTTCTGCTGTTAAAAAAAACGCTGCTGCACTCCCTTCCTAAAGCATCTGGGAGCTGACCCTCATGACACGGTATGAATCCAGCTCAGTGCCAGCTCACCTCCTGGGGGTGTCTGCATGTCCCTTCCCCCATCAGCAGCTCTGCAGTGAGATGTGCCCGTTCTGATAGTCAAGGTCTGTGTTTCAGAAATGTTAATGGCTGGGGATATACCACATGTCATACCTTAGCAACCCTGTATTTTAATGAAGAGCTAGTTTTTGACAGCACAAGAGAGTTTGTGGGAGTTTTAACATCTAGGAATGTTGGGGAGTAAAACCTGAAGCAGAACTTGGCAGCTGGCAAATTATTTATTACCTGGGAGCAAAAGAAGTGTGGGCTGAATCACTGTGGCCTGGAGATATGGTCCTGCCTGCTTCCTTGGCCTTTGCCAGATCTCCTCTGTCTAACTTTTAGCTGAGAGGAGTGGGACCACCCGTTCCTTCTGGGGACAGCCTTTCTTTGAGGAGTGTACTTGGGCCTTGAAAGCTTTTCCTGGAAAATTCTTATTTTCGTGATTGGTCAAAGCTGATAACAAAGATGCTTTTACTTGTCCTCACAGAACAACTTCAGTCAACCTTCCCAAGGAGGCTGCTGTTGCAATTTGTGATTGAAGTGATTTATGATTCCAGCTCATCCTGATGTGGCTCAACTAGACATCTATGGGATTTGAAAGGGCAACACTGTCTGTGACTGACTTAAGGATATATGATATCTGGCTATAATCTTTAGCACACATCAGCATCACTTCAAGTTCTCAGGCCAGATCCCAAGTTTGCATGTTCCTTCTGAAATAAAACTTGGGTCAGGTCCTTCCCAAAGCTGTGTTTCAGCACTGTTTATTGCAACATCAAGCTTTGGGACAGACATTGTTTGTCTCACGTTGGTTGAAGAAGTATTTATAGGAAATATGAAGCAACTTTATTTCCTCAGGATTCCACACAGAGAATGTCAGATTTGGAGCTTTCTAAGGCAGCTGCCACCTTAAAATAGACTGGGAGAATTCCTATTGTTCAGGTGACATAATGAGGCTGAGATGCAAACGCAGAGGGAAGCAGTAGCTGGTGTGTTTTGACTGATTTTTTTTCATGACATCTCTCTCTCTCTCTCTTTCTGTCTCTTTCTCCCCCTTTCCTTAACAATAGATTTTCCGGAGGAGAAATAGAGGAAGATCAGGGGCCAGCTTCTGGCTGGAGAATTTGGGATGTACAGCCTGCAGAGAGGGTGAAGGTGGCTTAACACCTACATCTGACAGAAACTGATTTAGACATTTCCTCCCGCTCTGCAGAGGGCTGCACTGCAGTATCAAACACTGGTGCCTCCCTCAATCCCCCTCCCCCTTTCCCAAAGGAGGAGAGGAGGAACAAGCAGCTGGTGTCCAATACCTTCACTGTAGATGCAGAAGCACTGATGAAGTGTGGGTATGTTCTGATATGCAGCACCAAGCCAGCCAGAGTTCAAGAAGCATTTGGACAACACTCTCAGGCACATGATTCTTCAGGAGTCCCGTGCAAGGTCTGGAGCTGGACTTGATGATCCCTGTGGGTCCCTCCCAGCTCAGCATATTTGATCTTTGCAGACCATAAGCATTGCACTGTGGGGAAAGTGAGATGCTCTCTGTGTCACCCCACCAGCAACTCTGCTGAGGAGAAGAATGTGAAAACACATCAGTCAAGCTTCATTAAATCCAGGACACCCTCACAGATTGCCTGAGTGAATCAGCAGTTACCAGCACTGGGCTACATTTTGTTTCTGAAAAATCCTACTTGCATCTAGAGGAGTGAGAAGGATGGCTAGTGGTACAGTTCTGGGAATAAAAGGCCTCGAGCCTCTGTCCACTGCTGCCACCAGCTTTCCCCTATACCCCCTTTTCCCTACAAGGTCATTCCACTTTCTGTCTTTCAAGTTACCACCATCCTGTGTGAAATAAGAGGGCTATGAAAGAGGTAGAAGTTGTCTGTCAAAAGTACTATTTTGTCAACTAAAGAAGCCATGGCAACATAAAGCTTCAGCACAGTTTCCATCACAAGACTAACTTGAGTCAGTCACTGCCTTTGAAACATCTGTGGTGCTGGCTAAAAGTAGACTTTTCTACCCAAATTGAAGGACATTGAAGGAGTCACAAAAAATAGCCTAAAATAGGGTGAGGAAAAGAGGATTATCAGATTAGGGGCTGGGAGGAAGGAAGAAGAGAAGAGAAGAGAAGAGAAGAGAAGAGAAGAGAAGAGAAGAGAAGAGAAGAGAAGAGAAGAGAAGAGAAGAGAAGAGAAGAGAAGAGAAGAGAAGAGAAGAGAAGAGAAGAGAAGAGAAGAGAAGAGAAGAGAGCAAGAAATGCCTCAGGTTTCCCTGGTTTTATTGGTGTTACTCTTTTTCAGGCAGACCAATATGTTTGCAGGACATATTAAATGGTGACCTAGCAAGTGGAACCACTGTTGAGACTCTTGTTGCTAAGATTCTTCATAATAACAATGTTTCTGCCAGGAATTACCTTCAGCTTGGGAGTCATAACACTGCTTACTTCTGTAGGGACGAGGAAGTTGTAGGAGCAATACCTGAGGATTTTTCCAGATGTGTACCAGTTCCTATTTTGCCTCTGTCCTATGTTATGCTAACTTCTGTCCTCCCTGCATTCCTCCTTGTTCTAGGAATGCATCTGTCTGGAGACTGGAAATGTGAGAGTGTAATAGCAAGTTGATGTTTTACCTGTAAAAATGCAAGCATATGTCCTAGAAGGACAAAGCTGCTTCGCTATGAGAGTGATTTGAGATATCTGAAGGAGCTGAGACATAGCAGGGAGTATTTTGGAATAACTTTGTGATGTGACAAACAAAACTGGCCAGTTTGAGGCCTGCCTGTATTGTGGTAGCCTGCCCTTTGACACATCACACTTGTTTGGATGGCTAAACTGATTTTTATTAAAGGAAAACATTCGTACAATATTTTCCCTTGAATATCTCTGAGTGCTTTACCAGGCTTGGGAGATGCTGGGGAACAATCAACACAGAAGCTGTTCTGTGAATCTCACAGCATTTATTTCTATGAATGTAAACTTTCCTTACTCCCTTTTTATTTAGACATCAAAGGGAAAGGAACAACAAGACAAAGGGAAAGGCTGAGGCTTTTGCAAAATATTTTTCTCTTATCATTTCTGTCAAAGAAAAGAAGAATTATAATTGCATAAAAATAATCTTTTTCCCCCTTGCCTATTCTGCACATACTTCAGCAGTTCAATGTAATTGGGCATAAGGTACTGAATTGACTTCTGTGTCAGACCTCAGGGATGATATTGTGGTTCACTGTTATTAGGCAGAAGGTACTGAAATGTCAGTTTACATTTCAGACCTAACAGAAAATGCTGTAATTGTACCACTCTTTTAAAAGGTGCTTTGACATGGGTTTGAAATATGGGGAAAATGGCTTCAGATTATGTAGTAAAAGGCCACCAAAGATAATGAGCAAGAAGACAGGAAGAGAGTTCATGTTTTAAGGGTCAGGTGTGCAGGGGTGCTTTTAAGATGTACCAGAAAGCCAAATCCCAAGGCCAGGAAGGCAACCTGGCACACAGAGGAACTTGCATGATTAAACAAATTGATGACTGCTGTAATTAGGAGGAGTTTTAAAGCCCCCTTGAAAAGAAATTAAGGGTCTGCAGTGTTGGTAGGAGATCACTGTCTGAGGGATGCACAGTGCCCTGAAGAAGGAGGAGAGGTTTATGTGTAGCCTGCGAGGAGGATGGGGAATCACTGTGGTTCTGAACACAGGTGTGACTGTGCCAGGCTCGCTGGGCTCAGGGCTCACACAGCCACATGAACTAGGTGCTGCTGTTCCAGGGCTTGACTTGGGCAATCTAGGGACAGGTTTGCAGGGGTTCAGTGAGCACGGAGACTAGTGACATTTGTGGGTACCTGCTTGCTCTGAAAATCAGATTTTGCTGTTCTCAGACTAGCTGCTTTTGTAAATACTGACCTTGTCAGTGCTGGTCCCTCATCCTGGCATAGGAGTGCTTGGAGATGCTCTTGTAGGAGGGAAATTTCTTCTTGATTTTGAAACTTTTTTGATTAAAATCTCCTGCCTCCCCTTCCCCCAAATTGTATTCTCCTGTCTCCATAAGGAGTGTAGGTAGCCTTGGCTGGTGGGTCACCCAGAGGTGGGACATTAACCTGTGATGAAACTCCACTGATGCAGAGCCCAGGAAAATTGTGTGGTGGACCCTGAATGAGAAGATGTGTAAAAGTCAATGCCAAGGTAAAGAAAATCTTTTCAAATCCCCTTCCTGATAGGCAGGAGTCTGACTAGTAGCCAGATAGATAGGAACAGTCTCTGGGCGTGGCTGGTAGGGGGTGCCTCTCAGGGCTGTACTGGCTGCACCAAGCAATGCTCCAGCGTGACTCTC
The DNA here is from genome assembly GCA_013399455.1 of Anthoscopus minutus. Taxonomy (NCBI): domain Eukaryota; kingdom Metazoa; phylum Chordata; class Aves; order Passeriformes; family Paridae; genus Anthoscopus; species Anthoscopus minutus. The sequence continues at coordinate 136,976 of VWYI01040075.1, read as the reverse complement.
CTGAGGGCTGGTGGCAACAGCAGGGACTAAGTTGGCTCACAGTGGGGACTCATGAATTTTGTTCAAAAGTATTTATGCAGGCTAGTGTCAGATATGTGGTGCAGCAGCTGTATCTCACAGCATGAAGTCTGTATCACCCATCTTCCTGAGGGATAAACCCCCCATCACATCTGCCAGCAGCTCTGTGTTTCCATTTAATGGGCAGTGTCCCTGCACTGTTGATTGCCAAGAAGAACAACTGGAGGACTGTGGGAGTAGAAATGTTAGGGTGTAAGTAGCTCTCTGACTGAACCTTCACTCTGCCTCCTGAAGCAGTAATCACTGTGTAAGCTCTGTGATCAACCAGTTCCTGTGCTGAAGAAAGAATCCAGACTGGCCATGGGGGGCCTGGCAGCCCTGTGTGTGTGACAGATGTGTACAACCTGTACTCCACTACTTGTGTACGCTCTAAGGAGGGTAAGCCTTCTATCCACTCTGCAAACAGTGCTCACAGCAGCAGAACCTGCTTCTGCCCCATAGTTTTTGTAAATCAATAGCTGCTCTTCTGACCTGACCCAGATTTGTACTCCAGTTATTCCCTGGTGGGACAGAAAAACCAGCAGCTTGCTCTGTGTTTGAACAGCACTGTACACATCCTAAAATACCTGAGTATAATGCTCTGTACGTGGGCTGCTGGTGTCAGAGAAGGGGCTTGTGCACACTGGTTTTCAGTATCTGCGAGACTGTGCTTTGGAAAATGTGCATTTCACTGAATTAGCTGCACTGTGAGCAGAGAGATCATTTAATCATTTTTTGAGCAAGGGGCAGCACTGCAGAGAAAGGCCAAGAAGGCCTGGGCTTGATGGTGTAGTTTGGAAAGACAACGAAGAGAGACACTTAACTAGACCTAGTTCTCTGAGGTTACCTTTGGACACTCATCTTTCTCTCCGTCATTATTTCAGCTTAGAAAATACTTCCCTCATGGAAGCCAGTGCTGTTTTACCACTACTTTTGCCATTTATGTTGGCTAGAGAAACACAGCTAGTATAAGACATTTAATTTATTGTTAGTCTACTTAAAAGTGTTACCAGTGTGCTCAGAGTACCCTGAGTCATCAATTACAATGATGCTAAAAATGATAAACAATATTACTCAGCGTATTAGAGAGAAAGGGTCAAAATTAACACATAAGCACACTTCAGCTGCTGCAGCTTTCCCTGGGCTCCATTCCCAGGGTACCGGATTCAGAAGGGCTGCCTGTCCCCCAGGAGAAGGGAGAGAGCTGCAGGTGTCATGGTCCCAACATGTCCTTTGCTCCAGCAGCACAGCAACAATGGTGGGAGGATGGTCATGGTGGTTCTGCATCTTCCTCTGCCAGAGTCCACCTGGGGCTGCTTCTGTCCCGTTTTTAAGGCTCCCCTCGCAGTGCCCTTCAGTCCTCAGAGCTGGGTACATTGCAGTGACCCAGGCAGAGCTGTGCACACCTTGCAGAGCTGCTCCTGGCCCTCCTGGCTGGTGTGAGCGACGTTTCCCAGCCCCAAGGTCGCATTCCTGTTGATGCAGCAGCTGCCTGGTGGGGGAGTAGCCGGGGCTGCTGGGTCCCTGCATGTCCCAACCAAAGCAAGGTTCACAAACCTCTCTCTCAGGTTTTGCAGCACTAGTAAACGGCCTGTGGCCTGTTTCTGACAGTGACCAGGCTGTGTCTCATGGGCTGTAGGCAAACAGACCCCTTCTGCCACCCCATGGGTATGAGCTGTCACACACGAGTCCAGCAAGGACATTGCAAACCCTCCTGTGGCTCAAGGCTCCTCATCAGGACCGAGCAGCTGATCTTCTTGGAGGCATTTGCTCTTTCCTACCTGGTCTTGCCTCGTGTGGGTCTGAGGTTGGCCTGTAGCTCTTGACTTTGGTGCATGGCTGCTACTTGGTTTACATAATATTTTATTTTACAGCCAGTTTAATAGTTTGCACAATTTTACAAATTCTTGCTATTCCCAGGATTACACTTCTAGACTTGACAGCCAAGTTAAAAATATCAATACATTATGGGAGTGCCAACAAGGAAGGATTTACACCAAGTATGATGGTCAGCATCTTTTATTGCTGTCTTAGTAAGTGCAACTTGCTCACTTTTGTGACATATTGCAAACCTTGCTTTGGTGCCTGTGAGGCTACAAAAATTACAGATAGATGCTGTAATCTGCAACAACTGATCAAAACCTAGCCCAAATCTAGACAGTTCAAAAGTTTCTTTGTTCAGTACACAGTTAAAAAGTTTCTAGCAATTTTAATGTCACTTCTAAAAATACCGTGTCATTGAAATCATCTTAGACATGCAGAGGCGATTTCTGGATTCTGGAGATACACACAACTAGATCCTGTATAAATGATTACATTCCCACTGGAAACCAAAGGGTATATTTCATATTCACCTCTGGCTAGACCCAGTTCTAAACTGATTATCTTTTTGTAAGCAATATGCAGCACATTTAAGTGCTTCTTGCTTGCTGGTGTCCCTCCAGAGAGGCAGCTGGGAGCACTCCACCTTGCTGGGCTGCTTGACACGGCCACTGTGCACCTCTTGTCTCAGGAAATCTCCATTTGTCAGTGTCTAAAGTCACCTCCTCATCTCCTCCATAACAAAATAAGATTTTTCATCAGCACACTACATGTATCATCCATGTATGCAGTGATTTGATATCCCCATCACTGGGCACTATTAGCTTTTTACCAATCCCAGCACCATCAGTTTATACATAGGTGCTCTCAATTAAACTAAAAACTGTGCAAAGCTACACTAAGCATGTATATTTTTGAAACACAATTCACCCTACTAAAAATTGCTACACTTCATTTTTTTCATCTTTGCTTCTCATAGTATTTCAAAACACTATATTTTTCATCTCTGTGTTTCCTGTTTTACTTATACAGGTCTCTATCAGATACAGGAGGTATGTCCATACTCATCAAGGGAAACTAGATTTCTCTTATTTGGAGATGGTGACTCCTTTAAAATGGATCAACTTTTTTCTTGTCACCACAGTTTGTTAATTCTTTTACTTAAGCTTCAGCAATAGCAACTATTCTAAAAAAAGGAGATTATATGTTTCCACACATCTATGCATGTATGGTAGTAAAGCAAAATGAAAGCAAGAAAGTAAGCTCTGAGCATCATACAATTAATAATATCTGTAATTTGGAATTCTTATTCTTCTGTGCTACCTATGGGAGACAAAATAGCAAAGATTGTCATGAATAGTTATCTCAGTTAAACAAGGTAGAAAACATTTATACCCATAAATGAAGATATTGTCTAATAAACTTTTGAAGTTATTATCTAATAAACTTTTGAAGATATTATCTAATAAACTGCATCTTCATATATTTTTATACAATTTATTAGCTTATGTTTTTAAACAGTTGCTCACCAGGCCTCCATCATAACTGATTCAGCTGGTTCCATCTTATCTCTGTAACAGAAGAACTTTACATTTTAATTTAAAAATATTACTTTAATGTGTATACTTTACATTGGTAGTTGTTTTTTAATTATTTTTTTTACTTCCCTTTTTCTCCACTCTAAGAAAAAAACACTGGTGTTAACACACCAACCATGCATCACAGATTTAACTTTTTGCTTTCAGAGTGAATTCTGTCCCAAGTCAATTAGAATATTTTATCATTAATAACCATCCCCTCAAAACTTTATAGGTACATACATCATCTGCCACTTTTCCAGCTTGTAACTTTTTAAGCATTGGTAGCAATTAGTTCACATTCCTCTGTTTCGATCCTTTTTCCCCTTTTTTAAAAATTTTTTTGACACCACTCCTGAATTTCTCAGCTGCACATATTTCCACACCCTCATGAGAGAACACACTACTGAATTTAAAAATATTAATTCTAAACATGAGCTGCTTCATTTTGTTGGTACCTCTTGAATTTACTCTGCTCGTACCTCTTGGTTTCTCTGCTTTGCCTCAACAGGCAGGTATTATTTTTTCATATGGTGAAGTTATTTTCTTTTTGTAAGTCCAAATCCTTTTGGATTGCCTACAGAAGACCCAGAAAGAAGAAGTTATTCTTTCCTCTGTGTTTCACTTTTGGGGTTTATACCATGCTTGGGACTCCTTGTAATCTGTCTTGCACAACCCTTCATACCTAGAGCTCATTCCCAATCCTACTGCTGCACATCACTGCTCACAAACAGTGAGCCAGCTGGTATCACAGCTTCAGTGTTTTATCAGCCCTAAAAGCCTTCTTTTTTTCCCAAAACAGCTTCTGCTAACCTAGCCTGAGCAGCATTCGCTACTCCTGCCCAGATTCAGTGCAGCAAAGTGGATGCTGGGGTGGCTGCGGCAGAGCTCAAGCAGCCTCCGCTTTACTGCAGCCCTGATTTGTTCCTGCTGGAAAGGTCAAATTTTCCCTCTGTGTTTCTCCTGTAAAAATAAGCAAACCTCAAACCCCTTAACGCTTCACTCTTCCTGCATTTCTCCCACCAGAGGAGCCTTCTCAATTTGCCCCAGACACGGTCTGGTGTCCCAGATTTATATGTGACGTGTATGACCACCTCGCGGGCTCCGCTTCCCACCTCCCCGCGCTCCCAGTGTGGGAGCCTTCCCCAGTGGTCCGGTTTCGCTGTGACCACGAGCCCGGGGAAGAGGGGGACTGTCTGCCTTAGGCTATCACAGGGAGGGCAGGAGCCCTGGGCTCGCTTCCCTCTCTTCTCCCGCTGATCTCCAGCAGGCGATCCAACAAAACCCTGGTGGGAACATTATCCCAGCGGGCCATGTCCTCCCCCCGCCTCCGAAGCTCCCTCCACATGTCCACTCGCATCGTGCTTAACTCCCTCCTGGCCATGCTATTTTGTACCACAAATCGGGGGGCTGCACTGTACTGCCACTGTCTCTTGCCTTGCCACCTTCCTTTGCTCCCCTTTCCCAGGAAGGGGCTCTGGGGGCTCACACCAGCGGAGGCAGCGGTCTGCGGCACCTCTGGGTCCCGCATATCCCCGGAGTTTTCCCTTCTGCTGCTGCTCCTTCCTCTCCCGGAAGCCCCTCTATCCTCCCTTGCCCAGACAGCGCCTGCCGACTGCTCTCTCCTTCCCTGGGTGCTCCTGGGTTTGAACCGGCGAGGAGCTGGGCCAGGTCTGGTTCTCTCTGTGATAATTTGCTGTGCCTGCGGCTGCACATTTCCCTCACTTCCCTGCTCCGCTACTCCGCTCTCCCTTTTCCCAGCCACTGGAGCACAGGTAAGCGAACCAGGATTTGCTTTATATCTTTCTGGCCTCTCAAAAACTTCGGACTGTGGGCTCGAAGGCTTACCCGCCTCTGTGGAGGCACTGCCTTCTGGATTAACCCATTCCTTTCCATGCCAGTGCTCATCATCCCTTTGATGGGGTGTTTTTGTAGGGGCCGTGACAGTCCCGTGCTTTGCCTCTAATGCGGCTTTTAACTTTTCCACCTTGATCTCACAGGCCCGGTGGTCTGTGTCCCTCTCTTTTAGGGTCTGTATTTTTTGCACCAGTAATTGGATTGTTCCCTGTGCCTCCTCTACAGCTTTTGTACTGATGGCTACTTTTTCCTTCAATGCCTGATTTTCATTCAAAATGGCCTTTTTTTGTTCACACACCTCTTGATACTGGAGAACACTTCGCACTTGTTCCATGGCCACAGCTCCTTCTCGAGTTACACCCTCCTCCAGTTTAAGCTGCTGAGCCTTTATTTCTTCTTTCAGTTTCTTGTTTTCTTCCCTTAGGTTCTGAATTTCTACCTGGGCTGCCTGTTTTTCTTCAGCTAAGCTATTGGCAACTAACCACACAGCCCACGCTCCTGCACATTTTAAGGATTTTTGGGAGAAGAGTTTACACTTGGTCATCTCTTTTAATCTGGCAAACTCTAGGTCAGCCTGCTGCATACTTCTGCAAGAGTTTGGACCCCAGGGGTTTTTTCCCCACTGAATAACCCAATTTGCCAGCTCCGACATATTTTTGTTTTAACTAAACGTATTTTAGACTTTACAGAAAGGTTTGTTTACAAACTACAGCTCAAGCAGGTTGAGACATGGCAGAACCTCACGCAAATCTGGGCTTGTTTCTTTGTTGTTTTTCTAGCATACTTCTTCCCTCCAGAAGGTTTTCTCAAACAAGAAATCCCCTAAGCAGGGGTTTTTAATTTATCTCTTCTCACAGACAAGGCAGAGAGCTTTCATTCCTCTGTCCCAGGATGGTTAGAGACATCCCTTGAACATTTCCCTAGGCAGAAGGAAGAAGGCTTTCAAACCTGCTGGATTCCTCACTTCAATATTTTCAACTAGTCTGTGTTGCCCCCAAAACCAGGTGCTGTGCTTTCAGCAAGACACTGGAGGTTATGTGAACACAGCCTTGTTGCTGGTTGTCTCTGACAACCAGGATGGCGCCCCAAAAAAACTCTCTCAGAAGGGCTACTCACAGGAATGCCCTAAGGGCTCCCCAGAGGGCTGCTGCCTTCTCCACCGTTTCTTCGCACCACACCTGGTGCCTTTATTTGGGCTGGAGAAACACACCTCACACAGGTACTGTTTGACTACTTCAGAGTCCCAGCAGCCTGATCAAAGAGTGTTAATCAATCCCCTTACAGTGCTGGATGATATTATCTAGACTATTAGAGAAAAAGAAGATAAAAGGGAAAAGCAATCCCTTATCTGTATCAAACCCACAGCCTCCCTTGTCTGCTAGGTCTTTCCCCACTTTATGCTTACCCTTCTGCTACCCAAGGATAGCTGCAGGCGTCCTGGCACAAGTCCTTCACCTCCAAGGAGCACAATGCTGATAATGAACCCCTCTGTCTGCCCCTCCAGGGTGCTGCTGGCGGTGGGATTCTGCCTTCTCCTCCTCCTCTGCTGGAGTCAACCTGAGGCTGTCTGTGTGCTGCCCCAAAGGCTCCCCTCGCCCTGCTCCTCTGCCTGCAGATCCGGTGGTGTCGGCACTGATCCCCAGGCAGAGCTGTGCACACCTTACAGAACTGCTCCTCGCCCTCGTGCTGCCCCTCAGGGGAGTTTGCCAGCCCCAAGGCCACGTTCCCAGTGATGCAGCAGCTGCCCACAGGGGAGTAGCTCACAGCTGCTGCTGCTATCACCCTGTGCCAGAGGTTTCAAGGCCCCACCGCCCTTCCCTACCTGCAGTTTTCCTCCTGGTTAAGAGAGAGATTGCTGTGCTCCTGCTGCTCTGCAAAAATACAGCCAAGCCATGCTGCTGGAGAACTTCTGGCACCCCTTGGACCAGGGGAAGCAAAACTGAGTGCTGATGGATGAGGTCCCTCTGAGCCCTTAGACAAAACTCTCCAAGAGCTTCCTGTATGGCAAGTCCCAATCAAAACAGGGTTGGCCAACCTTATGGCAAGACCATACGTCATGCATTGCACCACCATCTCCCTACTACACTTCCCAAGAGCTCTGTGTTTTGCTACAACAGCCAGAGAAATAGAGGAAACAAAGGCCTTGTGTTTCTCCCTGACCAAAAATAATATCCCGGATGCTCCTCAGCTGTTTCACCAGGAGCGGCAAGGAAAGCCGTGGGCCTTTGGGGGCTCAGTGGGACCAGGGTGATGGCCTGTTCTGCCCTATGGCCAAAGAAATCCATCAAGCAGAGCTGGCAGCAGAGGCGACAATCCTATGTAGAAACAGTGCCTCAAATAAGCAACACCAGCGAAGTATTTGGAAGTTCAGCAGTTATTAAAGCACATAAATCCCTGCTCATAAACCCTACTGTCCCCACAGATCAATGCTTTGAGAGACATCTGAAGCTTGTAAACTAGTAGAGGTAATAGGATTAAAGCTGCAATGTGACAAGACAGCTAATTTTTAATTATTTCTAACTCCTTTCTAATTTTTACTTCATCCTGAATATTTAAAACCTTTCCAAATGTATTTCACAGGTTTCAATAACAATCTAGTAGCTGGATGTGGCATTATAGCAATTTATAATCACCTCCCAAAATGGATCTAAATTAATCTTTCTACATCTCATTAGTTTAGCTTTCAGAGATCTTTTACAAGATAATTGGCTTTCAGTGGCTTTAATTTAATTTAATTTATTAATATCTTACATTTATATTTTATAGATGCTGTTTTAATTATTGAACTGATACATCTCAGAAACATAATTCTTTTATACAGCATCAAACTTTTGCTTTTAGGGCTCTAGAGCCTTTTAAAGATGTTTTAATGATAAATAATAAGTCCTTGTTTGTGTTTGCCTTTAGAGTGGATATCAATTTACTTTTGCCTTGGGTTCTCACAGAGGAAAATTAGATCCTATTTTGGAACATCCTGTTTTGCAGATGAGGCTGCCTTTATTGTTAAACCAAAGATTGTTCCAACTTTATAATGCTATAAAAGCACAAACAAGGGGAGGCAGAAGTGGCAGAAAGAATGTGGAATAAAGAGCCAATTCATAGCTGGCAAGTATTTGTGATAATTTTTCAGTGGGCAGCAGAGTTAAGGAAGCTGAGTCTCCTGTGGTGTGTCCCATGGCTGAGCTCCCCAGCGCTGGCAGCAGAGCTGCCCTGCCTGGAGCTTCTCCTGCACCCACCAGGTGCTTGCTCTCCCTGCACACACACCATTAGCTGGCTCTGGGGGGCTCCCCAACATCCCCTTGGCTAATAAATCTGCAGCAACAAGTGTGTGGAGACTTCCTGCCTGCCAAAAACTTTGGCTGAAATGTCCTAACTGAATTGGTGAGGACAGACAGACAAGCACACTGCACAACTGACCCCAAGAACCTCCTTCTTTTGGAAACCAACCTAAAAATATGCTCCTTCCTAGAGCAGAATAGCAGCATTGAAACACCTGACAGTAAATGTGATAATGATAATTGATGCTTAATGAATAATCTAGGGTTGCTTTAATATTTAACTTCATAGAATACCTTTCATCTCTAGGAGCTAAACCAATTTATAAGAGGTGTGCTCTTTTCCTGCAAGGCCTGTCGTTTCAGGGGGACCAGCTGCATGACAGGCCAGCACTGGGCAGGTTGCACAGCCCTGCAGCACAGAGGTGCCTTTGTCCTGCTCCAGGACCTGCTTGGAGTGGGAACATCTGCTACACCTGGGTTGGTGTAATCCCAGACATGAGACAAGAACTCCTTGAGAGCAGCCCTGATGAGGACTTTGGGGTTCTCATGGATGTATCACAAGCAGCACTGTCAGTAGGTTGAGGAGGGGATCCTGCCCCTCTGCTCTGCCCTTGTGAGACCTCACCTGGAGTTCTGTGCCCAGCTCTGAGGTCCAGCAGAAGAGGGACATGGACCTCTTAAAGACAGTCCAGTGGAAGGCCAGAAAGATGTTCAGAGGGCTGGAGCACCTCTTCTATGAAAACAGGCTGAGAGAGCTGGGGCTGTTCAGCCTGGAGAAGAAGAGGCTCCAAAGGGACCTTAGAGCACCTTCAAGTACTTTAAAGGGGATTTATTAAAAAATAAGGGAGAGTGACTTTTTAAATGGGCAGATTGGGATAGGACAAGGGGGAATGGTTGTAAACTAAAAGAGGAGCAATTTAGATTAGACGTGATGAAGCAGTTCTTTGCTTGAAGGATGGTGGGGTAGCGGCACAGGTTGCCCAGAGAAGCTGTGGCTGTTCCATCCCTAGAAGTGTTCAAGGCCAGGCTGGATGGGGCTTTCAGCAACTTGGTCCAGTGGGAGGTGTCCCTGCCCCTGACAGGAGTCTGGAACTCAGTAACCTTTAAGGCTCCCTCCAACCCAAACCATTCTACAGTTCTTACAGAATTTACCTTGGGCCTGTGACTGCCAGAGGCTGCAATCCAAGGCCCCACAGAGCTGAGCACTTCCAGTTCTCTGGTGGGAATGAATTTCCACCCCCTCACCCTGCTCACAGGGTGCCACTTTCCAGGTGAGAGTGGCACTCCCGAGCGCTGCCCACGGAGGCGCTTTGCTCCGACACGGTGCGGGGGCAGCCGAGGGGCCGCAGAAGCTGTCAGCACAAGTCCCCCCTCACCCGCCCGAACCTGGAGATGAGGAGGGGGCGACACTTGCAGACCCCCCTACACCTCCGTTTCACCGCGCACCCCTCGGGCACACGATGGGGGCCGAGCCGCCCAGCCGGCTGCCCTTCGGGCCGGCCCGAGGGCCCCGCGGTGGCTGCGCGGCCTCGCTGCGCCCCGAGAGCGGCCGGGCCGCGGGGCTCCCGCTCGGCCGGCGGGCTGGGCCCGGGATGCGCAGCAAAAGCGGCCCAACACCCCCCTCTGCTGTCGGCAAACACCGCGGCTCGGCCTGCCCGCCCCGCTGCTGCCGCCGCTGCGCCGCAAAGCTCCCCGGCGAGCCATCGCCCAGCCGGCCGGGCTCGTTCGTGCTAAAGCATAAAACAGGTGCGCATCAGAGGAGAGCAGCGACCATCAGCAGCGTCTGCTCGTGTCGTGTAGTACCTGAAGCCTCTGGCCCTCCGGTAAAGCCAGGTCTGGGTTTAGACACGTGTGGATAAAAGTCATGGCAGTTTTTACGTAGAAACGTCCCTTCCTCTCTGTCCCCAAAAGAAACAAGCTGTTTTTCTTCAAAGTTACTCGGCAGCACAGCTTCTGCCAAATTTGCACTTGCAAGTCGTGACTTCTTTGGATGCAAGGTTGGTCCTCTGGTGCTGGGCTTTATTTGCTGGGTGTGGAGAGCAGGAGGCCACAAAACAAGGCAGATGTGTTCCTGTTTTGTTGTCATGGTGGCTTGGACCAGTTCTAGATCGTGGCCTTTTTTATTTTAGATATATTTCAACGTTTTAAAATAACTTTATTCATAAAAGAATGCTGCAAGTCCTTTCTAACCCCACTACAAGTGCCCCATGTTGACTCTGATTTTCCTTGTAAAACCTGCTGCAATGAGAATTTTTTTGATAATGCAGCCATTCTTGGCAGCACCCCTAAGCCATGAGGGGTATCTTCCAACTGCAACATTCAGGGTCTGGGAGACAGCACCTCAGTGAGTCTTGAGGAGCTCCACTGAGCTCATGGAGCTGTTGCAGGTCAGGCTGGGACAATTTTCCCTTCTCCAGGAGGCTCCCAACATGGCTCATCCACAGTTCACGGCTTCTCCTTGATGGCTTGTTATTAAAACTGTTCAAATACGAAATTCTTCCTCCTACTAATCAAATCAGAAAGAAGGTCAAGTGAGTTCATTTTAGATCAGTCAGAAGCAAATGTTTCTGGTAGTTTGGTTTGCTCAGCAAAATGAAAGAACTTCTCTGGAAGAAGTCTGAAGCCAGCCAGGGCTTCTTTGTACTTGGATTTAACCCTAATGTCTGAAGCACTGGTGTGACTGTCTGCTGACTAGGGGTGACATTTGCAAATGTTTTCCTTTAGTCCAAACCAACCTTTTTTTAGTGAGTAAATGACTGGTCCTGCCACGACCCTGAGCTCTATTCCTATACTAGCCAGAGATGCCCAAGTGTCACGCAGGGTCAGCTCGTGACTTTGGCATCATGTGCACTTGCCCCAGACAGACAGAAAGGCAAGTGTATGGTTTCTAAACAGCTAGGAGACTTCTCTTCCAAAAATACATGAAGAAATCCTCAGCTGCCACCCAGGTCTAGCTGTTCAGGAGCAGGGATGAGCAAGAGGTCCAGAACATGAGCCAAGGTCTGGATCTGCCCTCGTGTGTTTCCACCACTCACATGGTAATGTGAGCATTTTTGTCCTGCCAAGAGGCAGGGCAGATACTGTTCCTCATTGATTAAAAAAGGCAAATCAAGGTCCCATGCAGTCCAGTTAGGGACTGGGACAGGGATCTCACTACATTTGGAAGGTGAGATACATGAAATAAAACAAAAAAACATCTTCCAAACAGCCCACTCTTGGTTCCTCTCTACTAAATATATTTCCTGTAGCCAGACTTGAGTTCTGCATCCCATAATTCCTACTTCAGGAATCTTAAAATCCCTATTGATTGGGATTGGGTTCAAGCTGCCAGACCAACTCCCTGCTGGAGCAGGGATCTTGTCCCTGGGTGGTAGCTGTCCCTGTGTGCTGCAGCTGGCTCCTCAGCCCCCAGGACAGCATATTCCTGGCTGTACCAGAGCCGAGTACATTGTGTTTTGTCCTTGCAAAAGGTTGTTATAAATGGTTTCATTTCAAGGGAGCTCAATTAAATCTGGGAACTCTTGCTACAAGTTCGCTCCTAATTGTGGCTCGGAGACTTTGCAATAGTCAAAAGACAAACGGATGGTGAGGAAAAAGGCAAACAATAGCAGGCATTTCCATGGAGTCCTCTTTGGTGCTTATTAGCTGTGCCCTGTCATGTACTGACTGCTTCGAGCACTTCACCTGTGACTTCCAATTTCTCTTCCTAAGTTTCCATGTCTTTTAGGGAAGAAGCCGAGTACACTACTTGCCAAAGGCACCATCCCATTGCCTTTGGGAGACAAGAAATTCTGAAAACAGATATTGCTGCACCTGATACTGACCTGCAGCTTTTGAGCTCCTTCCTCAGGCCACAGGAGATCAGTCCTCACCCATGACTTCCAGCTAAGTGCAGTAATGAAACCTGCAGGACATCAGTCTGACAGATGCTTTTTAATGGAACCTGATTGTCCTGAGTCCTCAGAGTGGCCTGGTTTCTTGGGGATTACAGCTGGCCTCGTTTCAACTTTCATCTCAGCTGAATGGGATCACCAAAGTCAGGTCAGTTCTCTGAGTGGGTGGTCTCTGTGCAAGCCAATCCTCACAGTGAAAACCAGCATGTTGCTCCTTTTTCCCACTGCTGGTCCTGGCTCCTGGACTGCCTTTCTGCAAGGCAAAATAAGACTTTTACTTTCCTTTCCCCATTTCCTCCAGCTATAAAAATACACCTGTGGATAAGATTATCATAAACAACAATGTCATTAAATTGTGCCTTGGTCTTTGCTGCTTTGTTTGCAGTGACTCATACTGCAATTCTTGCAAATACAGGCCAAACAGGAGCCAGAATTCAGCAACCACAGTCCTGGCTCTTCCCCATCCTAAAATCTGTCCCCCCCCAAGGCAGTGGGAAGGACTCTCCTGTAGATGACTCAGAGGCATGAGGTCCCTCAGCATCTTCTCCTTCCAGTTAAAACAAAAGCAAGCTGGTTGCTAGTTCCCTGGCAGTTTTAAGCAGTGGGTTTTATCCTTTGGGAGCAGCCCCAAGTCGTGTTTCAGCAGCCTTGGTGCAGGGGCAAGGCTGGGCCAACTAAGGAATTGGGCTGTTTTTCCCTCTCCTTGTCTTCCAAGCCCCTGTGCCACCTCCCTCACGTGTTGTGTCTGGGAGCGGGTGACAGCTCACATAATGCAGACTGGCAGGTGACCACAGGGAAATGCAGCACAGGTCACGTCTCTGCAAGCCAGGCTCAGCCTAAGTCTCCCAAGATGCGTCACTAAGACTCTTAAGGCTAAATCCCTCCCTGCCCAAGTGCAGCCAGCAGCAGCCCTGCAGCAGGGATGCGCTCGGCCCCTACTCGTGCCCAGATGCGGCCACAGCTCTCTGCATTGGTAGCACAGCTTGTCAAACTGCTTGTTTGTGAGCTCTCCTTAAGCAGGGCTTGACCTTCCAGGAGCCCAGAGTGATGGAAAGGATTTTACCTTTCTGTACCCGAAAGCAAGGTGTGCAGCTGGGGAGCAAGACCCTGCCAGGCTGCCTGCACATTGTCAGGAGGTTGTGACCATCCAGCAGCTTTGGAGGGGGCTGTGATCTAAGGAGTGTCAGGATAACCAGCTCTTGCACAGCGGGGCTTCACACCACCCTGGATGCAGTTAAGCACTTCTCCCTGCTTCTTGCAGGCAGGGAAAGGGACCAGGGATGGGAACCTAGCTGGCCCTTTGGCAGAGAGGGGGTACAGCCTGCTTCCCCTTGTGCCACGCCTGTGCTGCGGGCAGGCACTGGCAGGGGGAAAGTCTGACCTTTGTGTGGCCATTTCCCTTGGCAGCTCTTTTACAAAAACAGCCAGCAAGCTATCCAAGCTTCTCAGCCACAACTGTTCCCATGTGTACCCAGCCCTAGCTCCACAGCTCTAATCTTTTGCCAGTCAGGTCCCAGCCACCCAGCCACCTTGCTTTCATCTCTCCCTGTCCCTGTCTTTCCTTCACCCCTCCTCTCCTCTGATCATCATTAAACTGATCTCACCAGTCCCCATCTGGATTTCCTGCTGGCTGGAAGCAGATCCTCACACATGTCCTGGGCAGGCCTGTTTCTGCCCCATTCCCTTGCTCCTCACACCTGAGAAGGTTACACCCTCCCAGAGCACCAGACACCCCTGCGCCTGGCAAGGCAAGCAACAACACCTCTCATACAAAGAGAGGGAGGCCTTGTCTTTTCTTTTCCTATGAAAAAATGCTAGGAATAACATGCATACCCCCTCCAGACTGAGCAGATACCCGCACAGTATTGCCCTGCTACCCACAGCAGCACTGATGTAAGGAAGGGCCGTGTTTCACACAAACAGCAGCTTTGGAAACATTTAGTAATTAGTGCCAGAGACAGCAAAGCCGAGAGCATTCCTGAAACTGCTCATTAAATCCCCATTTTCTTGGAGTCAAGTAGCTGCCTGGTGGCTTCCCATGCATGGCAGGGGCAGGCAGGGGACCAGGCTGCCCCAGCTCCCTGCTTGCTCTCGTGCCCACACTCCAGCCACCACGCTCAGCCCTCCACCTTCTAGTGGGGTGCTCCATCCCCGCTCTGAGGAGCTGTGTCCTTGCAGGCTGGAGAAGGCCATGTGGTCAGTGCACAGCAGCTGCTGCAGCATCTCCAGCTGGGTGGGTGCTGGGCTCTGTTCCCTCTCCTCCTCTAGGATTTCTGCAGCAGTGGGGACCATGCCCAGACCCAGCACCCCATGGCTTTGTGAATAAGGCAAGTGTGTTTGTGGGGTGGCCTGGAGACTTCCAGGAGGCCTGGGAAGACGTGGTAGAAGTCATGGGTGCTTTTCTCCTGAAGGGTCTGCTGTTGCACATGGGGCTGCTCTGCTCAGTCATGGTTTCATTTCTGGGCACACACAGATCAGGGCTGGAGCACAAGAGGCTATTTGCCTCTATGAAAAGGTTATACAAATGTTATTTAATTATCTGAAGCTGTCCTTCAGAAGTTACAGCTGTCAGACACTGCCAAAGTGCCTGTGCTTGAGACCAGCTGGATGGGTATTATTGCTATGAGGACATTGTTTTATGTTATTTGGAGATGGGTTTGTCCCATCTGGAGAGAAAGAAGCAAAGAGAGGGTCTGCCTACTGTCATCCCCCTCCTATGGGGGGGCTGGTGAGAAGGTGGGGCCAGACCCTTCTTGGAGGCACATGGCAAGAGGCAACAGGTACAAACTGCAGAGGAAAGTTCTGGTTAGAGAGAAAGAAAAATGTTCACCATGGGGATAGTGAGGCCCTGGACCTGTTGCCTGGGGAGGTGGTGGGATCTCTGCTCTGGGAAATACTTACAGCTCACCTGGACTGGCCCTCAGCTACCTATTCAACTTTTCAAGGTCAGATTGGCTCCAAGCAGGGACTAGACAGGAGGCCCTGGACCAGTCCTTTCTACTCAGAGCTACTTTGTGATTCTGTTATCCATGTCCTCCACATCTATAAGATATTTCTGCAATTAATGCAAGAGTTTACTGATGCACCACATCACCAAGTTCTATAGCACTCATGGCAGCAGGGTCAATCCCTGGAACTCCTTAAAGCAATGCCTTAAACCAGCCTCATGGTCTCCAGCCTACCTCACCTCCACAAATTCCCCAGGCAGCCGCAGTTCAGAGTTGATCTGGGTTTATTAACCAGGGGAAATCACAGGAATTTGAGGCAAGAAGCTTTGGTCCATCTCATGGGTAAGTTTGTCAGCCAAGGTATCTGAATCCTGAGTTGCATGGAGGAGATGACAGGAGAAGATGGTTTGGGGACTTTGCAGTCTGTTTCTGTGACACACGAATATGAGCGACTGAAAGACAGGTGCTGCGCAGTGCTGGGCCCAGCTGCGTACAAAAATACACTGTTCCATCCGTCTCCACATAACAAACACATTAAAAAGGAACAAGGTGTGTCTCCAACTGTCTCCAAGGCTTTACATGGGCCAAGCTACATTTTTTTTTTTACCTTTTTACAACAAATGGAAGTAGAGCAGTGGGTTGGTTTCAGGAGAGAGAAAGGAGTGGGAGGCAGAATATCACATCCTATTTCCTCTTTTAAACACTTGGCAAGGGAGAGAACTTTCCATTCCCATCTGGCACAAGCAGACTAAACACAGGTTCCTTTCTGATAGCCATCTGCACTCTTCTGCTACCTTTTCCCATCAGTCTTCTGCAGGCAAAATGCAAACCCGGACACTATTTAAAGGTTCTCTAATTCAGGGAGTGTAACAAAATGATCCCTTTTAGTTACCTTCTTTCCAAGTCACAGAACTTCTAGTGCCAAGCCAAACAATAACCCAGTTAATCAACAGGCTCAGGACATGAAAGCAACTCTATTTCCTATTTGTAAATGCACAGATGTTGTTTATCTTAGATTTCCCCTTGTTGGTCCCCCAGGATTAAATCACAGGCCTTTAGGTGAAGCATGAGTGATTGCTTTTGTATTGAAGCAGCTCACAGCAAGGTTTGGCCAGCCCTGCTGCTGTATCAACCTCCTTCCCATCTCCCTAATGCTGGGTCTCTCTGCTGGCCCAAGGGCTCCCCACAAGAAGTGGGGTGTGTCATGGTGTTTGGGGACATGGCTCCAGAGACACTTGCTGACATAGAGCTGGGTTATCTCTGCAAGGACCTGCCCCTGGCACACCCTCAGGATGGTGGGGCTGATAGTTCTCAAGACCCAGGCGAGGCTGGGTCAACACTGGCACTGATAAGAGAGGTGAGCTTCCTTGCAGACACAGACGTGGGGCTGATTCCCGTGCAGCTCCACGTCCAGCCAGCCAGCCCCACCTTGCAAGCCCAGCATGGTTTTGGCCATGTCAGGGAACACCATATTTCAAATGAGGTGCTGGTTTTGGTGTGGTGCAGCAGCTGGTGCTGCTATGAGAAGGCCATCCCTGGTCAGGCCTCTGTGCCATCCCTTGCTCCCAGGCACCACAGCTGAGCTGCAGGTTTTGACTTTGTGCAGCATAACCCAGGGAATCTGTTGGCTCCCTCTGTGAGCAGACTTGGCCTCCACATGTCCTGTGGTGGTGAGACCGTGTGGTCCACAGTTAGGGGAGTGGGACAAGTCCTCCTTCATGGCAGCTGAGACCCTCTGAAGGTCCAGGCACATTTGCCGCCTATTGCCAGCTCCAGCCACCTCTCTCAACCCTGCCAGAAGGGGCTGTTTGTTCTCCTGCCTGCTCATGTAGCCTTTCATTTCAAGTGGAGAAGGCCATCCTCATCCTTCCCCATGCCTATCAAACTGCTGCAGAGCCAGGCTGGCATGGCTTCATCTGCAAGCCCTCCTGTAGAAGTGGCTGCACCATGGAGGTGTCAGCGGGGTCCATGGAGCATTTTGAAAGGCTTCCTGTGGGATGAGTGCCACTTCTTGCAGCATCGGTTGTGACTGCACCCACAGCCTACTTCCTCGGCTGCCAAGTGCTCTTTTGCAGAGGGGGGAGCCATGGTGATAGTTTTCCATATTGCAGAAACGCCCCGACTGCAAGACTAAGCTGCTGGTGGCTGAGGCTGTGTTTGGAGACACCTTCCCACCCACAAACCCTCTGCTGCCGTCTGCCTACCGAACGGGAGTCCCTCCCGCAAACCCGGCACGCAGGCTTGCTCCGCAGGGACCAAACACCGAGCAGCCCCCTCCGCACACGGCGTGGCCCGTCCGTCTGTCCCGTACGGAGGACAGATGGACGCGCAGAGCCCGGGGCGCTCCCGGCGGAGGATGCTGCAGGGCCGAGCGCTCCCTGCAGGGAGCGTGTCCTGCACGCCGCGGGAGCAGGAGGAGGCGCGGTGGGCAGGAGAAGGGGGTGGAGAGCCATGGACCGAGACCTCTGCAGCCGGCCGCTTTCCCTGCTCCTCCAGGCACGCTCCAGCGTGCCTGACACCGGTCCAGAATGCCTCGGAGACCTGAACGAGCATCAGCTCGTGCCGCCCGTTCACTCTCTGGACGCATTTTTCCCCTAAGATGCTTTCTGCAGAAATTTAAGTGCCCAGGTTTCAGCCGTAGGAGGGGGTCGCTCCCACCTATGGGCACAGGGTGGCATGGGGACACGGCGTGTCCTGAATGCCCTCGGCAGCTGGGAGCGGTCTCTGCAGCGGGGCAAAGGGGGTGGGTTTTCTCCTGGTGCAATTGCACTCCATACAAGTAGAGGTAGGTGAGCAGAGAATTTGTCTCTTCTTTAATGGCATGACTGAGCTGTCTGATTGCTTCCTACCGTGGGAAGTACCCGGAGCTGTGTAGGACAAGCCGCAGTGACTCTTTCTGGGGGCCTCGCTGGATGGAGGGTTTACACAGTGAAGATTGTCCCACTCCTGTGTGTGTAACTGTATGGGATGTGATGAGCTGGGACCAGGATCCTTTCCCTGCTGCTTTGGGAATTGTAGCAGTGGTGGGTGAGAGGAGGAAGGGATCCTCCTACCACATGGTTATTCTGGGCAGTGGATCACAAACCAGGGATTGAGAAGTTTCACAGAGAGCAGGAACACAAATCCTGTTGGGGCCATGTTGCAGCCTTTGGAAAGGGAGGGAAGAGCTGCCACTGAGTAGGCACAGGACTTCAGAGCTGAGCTACTTTAGCTGTTCATTCCTCGAGTCCCCAAAGAAGCAATTACTGCATCGATCCCTGTCTTAGTGAGCTCTCGGAGCAGAAGGCAGAAGGATAACTAGCCTCCACTCTTAAGTAGGAAGCTGAGGATTTTATGGGATTACTTCTTGCTTCTTGACAGATGTGGGTCCTCTTAGGTCAGAGTTAAGGTCGGTGCTCAGCATCATGGTTTGATTTAACAGGCAACAGTAAGGAACTTTCATCAGGACAGGGATGGGACAGGCTGATGACCACAAGGGACCTGTGCAGGACAGAGTGTGGAGCATTGCCAAGACTCTGTGGTCAGATTCCTTCTCTCCCAAGTACCTGGATTTGCTCCCCAAGCCTGGACCTACCACAAACCCAGAGGAGCTGGATGCCTGCTGGGAGTCAGGCCACCCAGCACACCCTAGTGCAAGTTGTCTCCTCACCTGCAGTGTGACCATAGCTCTTCCTAAGTATGCCTTTCATCCAACAAGCAGAAGAGCTTGGGGTTCTGCTGGGTGAGCAGCTATCCCCCTAAACCAGTACTAAATTTTCATCACTAGTTTTCTGTCCTAGGTCCTTTCAACTCTTTTTAACAAAGCTGACTCTGCTGGAGAAACTCCAGGGGCTGCCATACCCCTGTTCATCCTCTTCCATGCTTTGTGATGGGAACAAAAAAACCACAAGAGCTGAAAGAGCCTCCTTGCTCTTGCAGTAGCCGGAGCTAGAGCACTGACTCGGTTCTATTGAGATAGATGTGCCTGAAATTGAGAATGTTAGTCCTCCCTTGGTGCAAAAATAGTATTACTGGTGTAAAAGCTGCTCTGTGCTGTGATAGCAATGGTCACAACTTTAATTATACCACCAGAGCCAAACAAGTACAACAGCACAGATGAGATACTATAGAAGCAATAAATTCCCCCATTCTGTTCCTGTGTTTTAGTGCCTTCTTGATGCTCGGACTTCTATGTTGCCGCTCTCACTCTTAGGCAGGGGATTTATCATCGTGTTTCTCATGCTCCCACTCTCTCCCTGATGCTTGCAAGTGACCTGCCAGAAACTGGGAAGGGGTGATGTTGCCTCTAGGGTCAACTCTTCTCAGGGAACTACTCATCTGACCAACAGATTAAAAAAGGGAAATAAATTCCAGTGTTAAAAAAAATAAACTCCGTTAAAAAAACCCAAAAACAAGCAACAAAAAAACCCCACATGCTGTTAAAAAAACATACCCTGTTAAAAAAATAAACCCTTCAATAAATAAAACTCTAGGATGATGTAAAGGGGAAATGCAGTGATTGAGTAAAGAATTCAATTTTTTAAATGCAAGATCTTCCATACACCAATTCCAGCCAAAAGGCATTTTTGTTCCCTTGACAGAATATAAATATTAATCCAGACACTCGTTGTTCTCAATGTGTCCTTTTGTATTGGCATGATCTGGAGCCACACTGAGAGCTCACATCTTCTGCTGGCTTCCTTGAGGGTGCAGGGTGCTTGCTACAACTCCAGAGAGTCCAGCAAGGACATGTCCTCCTGCCTGAATGTGGGGCTCTCCTGCTTGTCCATGCTTTATCCAAGTGGATCTCCTGCAGGTGCCATCAGGATTCAGCAGAAGCATGGAGAAGACACCTCTTTTTGCAGGAATCTGGAGGGGATTCTGGTGAAATAGCTATACTGTGTGAAATCCACATCAAACCCCCTTCACTGGGGCTTTGAGCCCAATTCTCTCCTGCTTTTGGAATTTTACCTTATTGCAAAATGGATCTGAAATTCTGCCCCTCTGGTGAGAGCAGTGGGCAACAGAGAGGGCCAGGGAAGAGTCACAGAGACCAGTCACGTGCCCAGGAAAACTGCAGGCTATGTGAGAAAATGTCCCAGGCGGGGCTGGGTGAAACAAGGGCCAGGCATTGGGTGAAACACTGGCCAGGCTGGACATGAGGCTAACAAGCTGTGCTCCCTCTAGCAACGGAGAGGAAAAGAGAAGAAACCATGAAGAAACCAAGGTCATCATATTTTATGTTTCTTGAGACAGTGAAGCCATGTCCTCTGTCCTTTCCTCCTACTGCCCGCCCTTCCACTCTCCTCCTGGTTATCTACAGGAGCTGTCACCAGCCAAGGAAAGGCCACAGTTCAGAAAAGTCCTTAAGCATAAATCTAATTATCAGGACAAGATTAAGGTTTTCGCTGAATTGGGCCTGCAGAGCTGGATGGAAGCCAGCTGAGCCAGCCTCACCAGAGGCTCCAGACTCGGCTCCGGCATGGCCCCTTCCTTCCTGGGGGGTCAGTGTAAAATAAAACCAGAGGCAACCTTGCAAAAGCAGATCCAATTCCGAGGCCTTTAGCAGGGTCCATAAGATTAAACCCCTCTATTCTTCCAACTGTATCCATCCTTTTTGCTTTTCAACATAGAGTATGAACCCCGTTTTTCCTCTCTGGTCGCCAACCCCCTTCACAACCAGGCACACAGAGCAGGACAGCCAAACGCTGAGTGGCCTTTTCTTCCCAATCACTCTCTGAAAGTCACTGTGAAATGCGATGCTATGTGGAAAGTGGCTGGAAAGAATGACACTGTGAGAACCTGTTTTTTTCCAAGGAAATAAATAGATTGTGTGCCACAAGCACGGAGAGGAGAGGGCTCATGCCAGGTCATGCACAGGTAGGGCCATGCAGGGACAGCCTGGAGTTTGAGCTGCAGTCACCACCTCTTTGGAAGATTTTGCTGGGCAGAGGCACATGGGACAGTCTGGTGGTAGTCTGCACGGTGACAGCCTGCAGGTGGCATCTGTTTCAGCTCATCTGCAGCATCCCTGGGCATGCAAACTATTTGCAAGAGGGTCATGAAATGTGGTGAAGCAAAACAAGCTACTGCACACTGTGTGTGCAAGAACCCAGAACTGGGGAGAGGCTGGCCACCTCTTAGCTGAGGAGGGGGGACTTTAATGCCCAAGGTGCTGATGGGATGTCAGACAAGCCAGAGCTTGCGGCCTGGCTCCAACATGGTTGCGGTGATGGCCTGGATTCAACTATTTCAAAGGGCACTGGACGGTCAAATCAAGCCCCAAATTTAAATTTGTTAAAATAACTTTTTGCAAAACATTAGGACAGAGAGAAATGTTTCCATGGTTTTGTTTTTAAATTCCAAGTGGGAAGAGTTTATTTTTTCACTAGGAAACTTTCCCCGTAGGATTCACAACGCTGGCTGGGAGACAAGAACCAGCGAGGTCCGCTCCCAAATGGAGGTGACCCTAAGGGTGACCCTGTGCTGGTCACGTCGCCTCGTGCAGACTCAGTTACCCCTTGGAAAAGGGAGGTGGACACGTGCATGGCTGCAGAGGTGCTGGGATGCCAGCGTGGCCGGCTATCGTGCGGTCAGCTCGTGCCAAGCGGGATCTAAATCTGGACATGTAGTGTCCTGTATATGCTTGGAGGCAAACGCAGTGAAAATGCTTACATTCCAAGCAGGTTAGGGGAAAACATGGGTAAATTACCAATCTCCTTGGCTCTGCTTATGCACAAGTGTCTTCCAGGGGAGAGCAATGGTCTGATCTTCACCATCATTCTGCTCCTGCTGGGCTGGTGCTGATCCAGAATGTACGAGCTACCACTTGTTTGTCCTCTGTTGGTTTATGTTGTCCTGAAAAGCAAAACATGATAGAGATTTGTAAAATTAAAGAAAGATAATAGAAAAGGCATGGGGGCTCATCTGCTTCCCCTCAGCTCAGTGCTCTGGAAAGCCCTTTAACCCAAGTGAGAGTCCAAGTGCTGCTGTTCCTGCCCCCAAGTAACTGGTGAGTCCCCAGCATTTAATGCAAAAGTACACAGCAGTGAAACGGGAACTTGGTGAACTTTGAGATGAGGAAAGAAGTGGAAATCAGGCCAGGTTGAGCACCATTTACTAGAACTGGCTGAAAATAAAAGACAAAAAAATCGCAATTTGAAATGCTTGTATCTTGCTCCTATCAAGAGAGCAGAGAAAGAGCAGAGAGGTTCATTGTTATTTGTCATCAAAAACTTTGAGCTGATCCTATTTTATTCTTTACTCCCATTTATTGCTCTGTGGTTATTGGGCCACGGGTAGCCTCTTGCTTTGCTCTCCGAGAGAAGTGAGGACTTGGCATTTTAGGCTCTGGGATGTAATGAAAACTGATTTCTTGGACCTGTGGTTTCCAAGGTGGCAGCTCAGCAGCTCAGGGGTTAATTGAGCTCCCTCAGTTTCTGCCTAGACATTGCTATAAAGGCTTTTCCAAAGGGGAAAACTTGTTCTTAGCAAGGGGGGAGCTGCAGGTACAACAGCCCCTCCTGCTCACCTGTGCAGCCCCAGCTTTTCACACCTGGCTGAGGCAACCAAAGCAGAAGGAGCTGTGAAGGGACAACTCGCTTGAACGGAGAATATCTCCTCAGGCTTATAACACATCTTCCATCCCTGGGATACCTGGATAGCTTCAGCAAGACTTTCCCCGAGGGTAGGGCCAAAGGTGCAGTGCTTCTGGTAGGCAGCTCATCCACGGCACCTCACCCTGGTGGCAATGGGCTGTGCAGCCACCCCGATGCAGGGAAGCAGCCAAGCGTGGCTGATGGGAATCACGGGAGGTGTGCCTTTGCTTTCAAAAGGACTATTAACGCGCTCAGGGTTAATCACACAAATAAATCGCGCCCTGTGGCTTGGAGCCAAAGCCAGCAGTAAAAGCACCGATCCCCAGGCCTCCCGATAGGAATTGGCTAGGGCCAGAGCCCACGTTCTCACCCAGTCGTTGGGAAGTAATCTGTGTACTCAGCACAGAGACATCCAGGGATTTTGTTCTACGTGGTCCCCACCACGCCCCCTGAAAGGCACTTATCCAGGTGGAAACCCGAATATTTTCCCATGCCAGCCAAGATGGCAAGGCAGTGTCCAGAGGACATGGGCAAAGGGCTGATCTGAGCTGCTTTTTCTCAGCGGTTGGCTGCAGGAGCCATGGAGGGTGGTTGGAGGGGAGGGTGACCTCCAGTTCTGTCCCTTGACCTTCTTCAGGAATTCTGATATACCAAAAATTGTATACATAAAGGAATAAGCTTCCCAAGGAGGGGAAAACCTTGAACTTCAAGCCTTGTAGGAAGGCATTTAAAGAGACAAATCAGTGTGCCTGGTGCAAGAGGGACTGGGGGGAATGTGGGTTTTTCACTAGCTTTTATTTTGTATAGACACCACCCAGAAATCCATAGGAGGTGTGTGTATATGTTTGAGGGACACAGGCAGGGTTGCTTCAGATGAAACATCACAGGAAATTGAGCTATGTCCCCATCTCATGTCCCACATTATTGCTGGACATGGAGACAAAAGCACGTGAGGTGGACTGTGAAGTTAGTTTTACGAGATTTGACTGTAGCAGACCCTGTCTCTCTCCTTGTCCCAGTGTGGTCTCCCAGCCTCTGCACATACTACCAGGCACTGACTTGGGCTGTCCAGCATCAAAAAAGATTTCTATAACTGAAGTCTTTGTGTTCTCTTAGTGCAGGAATCAGCAAAGACAGTCAATGTGAATGTGTGTGTCCCAGGGTATGCAGCAGAGAGAGGGGGTCCAGGCGGACAGAGCAGCGAAACAGAGGGAAGCTGTTTCCCCAGAACTTTGGAGACTTGGTTGTCCTCTTACTCCTCTCCCTGGCTCCAAACCACGTTATCAGGAGGCTCAAGGAGGGCAAAGGGACTGTGTGCATTGAGTCCCCTCTCCTGCCACCCTCCCATTAATCTTGTGGAAGGTGACTGGTGGCCCTTTGCAGGGAGCTCCCACCTGAATTTGCAGGGCTCAATCCGCTGCTGGTGATTCATTTTAATGTGGCACAAAGCAGCAGCTTGCTGAAGCTGATATGAAACACCCACATACGCTCACATTATATAATACGAGTCTAAGAAGATTAAATTATCTGGTCAGAGGAAAGGCATGCACATATGGATGTACACATTTATGCATGATCTGGAGTGTAGCTGTGTGGAGCTGAGGGCAAGGCTTCCCTGCAGACATACTGAACTTGTGCTTTTTAGCCCTTAAAAAATGGGTCAAAGAGAATGTGTGTGCCTGTGCATAGACGCTCGTGTGAAGCACAGCAGCAGCTGTGTGTTCTGCATTTGAAGGAAACACGAGGAGCATTTGTAAATGTGTGCTTGGTTATCCACTGCGTTGGCAAAGTCTGAGCAGCCGAATAGAGCAACAGGTGGAATCCAAACAGTCCTGGCACTGAACTTCACCTCTCAGCGTACGGGAAGATATCGCTCCCTGGGAAAGTAAACAGAGAGGGGAACTGTCCCCAAAATCCCTGAGCATCTCTCAGCAGCCTTGGAGAGCCCAGCCCATCCTATGGCCAAGAGCATGGCCCATTCCTTAGGCTGCAGAAACACAAGCAGATCGATGCACAAAGTCAGGAGTTAGGTTGAGTTTGGGATGCCCAGGTCTTTTGCCCAAAGATGCATTTTGCCTTCCAGAAGTTTCATGTTGGGAGAGAAATGCAGGAAATGTACTTCACCTACGGCTGCCCACGGCGCTCACTCTGCCCTGGCAGTGAATGGATTTGCCTCTCCCTCTCCTCCCGCGCCTTGCCGTTATTGATTCACATTGTTTTGCTAAATATAACTCGGCCCCTTGAAGCTGCTCACTCAGCTTTTACTCCAGCAGGAGCAGCGGGGTACGGAAGGTGCTGGCAGGAGCGGGGCTGGCCAGCCGCTGCCGCTTCTCCGGCACGTGCCGTCCCTGGCCGTGTCCCTGACCACCCCCCGCCATCACCACCATGAAGGAGATGGGTTTGAGACCCGCATCGTGAGACCCAGCTCCAGCCCGGTGATGCTCGGGGTACCGCCGGTGCGTCCCCCTGCGGCCGGCAGCAGCGCCGGGAGGGCCGCACCCCACCTCGGCCCGGGGTGAAACAGCGGGAACACGCCTCTCTGCACTGAGAACGCCCGG
>VWYI01040075.1:0-111340 GCA_013399455.1 Anthoscopus minutus | reverse complement strand
CCATTCATGAAAAAGTTGACGTCAGGCGGGTGGGCGGGCCCGGAGCGGGCCACGCCCCCCTGGGCCATTTAAGGCGGTGCGGCGGCTGGCGCGAGGCTCAGACTGGAGGCGGCGGCCGCGGTGTGAGGGAGCGTGGTCGGTCCTGGGCAGCGCCGCGCATCATCCCGCACTGTCCCGCAGCGCCTGGGTGCTCCTCCCGCCACCCCCAGCCCGGGGCAGCCTCTGCTGGGACTTCATGTCTGTACTGTGTCCCCTGCCCTGGTGAGTGGGCGCTTCCCGCGGGGGGTGGGCGGGGGCATGGCGGCTCTGTCGTCCCGGGGTGCTGCCAGGGCCGGGGTGGTGCTTGAGGCCGAGCCCCTTCAGCCGCCCCCCTTCAGCCGCCCCCCTGGCCCGGGAGGAGGCGAGGCAGCGGCGCGGCGCGGGGCCCCGGGGAGCGGTTTAGGGACGGAGGCCGGTGGCGGCGGGCGGTGCGAGCCGGGCGGTAGCGGGATGGATGAGCCGCAGCGGACGAACCGCGAGCTGCGGGAAGGAGTTCGCTTCACTTTCTCGCGCTGGAAATGCCATTAGGGCTGTAGGAGCCGAGCTGGAATTGGCGCCGCGCGCTCCGCTGGCGTGGAAGTCCCCAAGGTTGTAAAATAAGTCAGTGGGATCTAAAGCACAGCGGCTTGAGAAAATTTTAAAAAAATTTAAAAAAGAAAGAAAAACCAAAACCCCCGCACTTGTACTTTATGTACTGTGTTTTTTTACTTTCCCCGGTCCCCGCGGGGAGGAGCTGGAGGAAGCGGAGTTAAAAGTGAAGCGCTGCTGCCGAAGCGTCCCCGGGTGTGCTTGAGCTGGGCTTTTGGGGGGGAGCCGGGGAGGTGCTCCGGGGGCATTGGATGTAGCTCCGGCTTACGAGGTACTGAGGTTTTTCCGCTGCCTTCCAAGGGGGGGCAGGAAGGAAGGGACCAGAAATAGACTGCCTACAGCCTCTGCTGCTCGCTTTGCCGCTTGAATCGTGCTCAGTCCTGCCGGAGCCCCTCAGATCACTGGAATGCTGTCTTTTGTCTCTAGCTCTGATTATCTGAGATCCGCTGAAATGACTGAAGTGATGATGAACACCCCAGCCATGGATGAGATCGGACTAAGCCCCCGCAAGGATGGGCTATCGTATCAGGTAAGTGTTTTACTGGCAGTTGAGGCACTAATCCCTTGTGGAATTGCCTGGGCTAGACTCTAAGCTTTGTCTAACATACCTTTCCATAACCTGACCTAATAGCAGGTCTTGCAGTAGTGAGAGCTAGTCAACTGACTGGAATGTTTGCTTGGCAGGAGATAGTTGTCTAAAATATCACTTGCTATCAGTGTGGGTTGGCAGAGGATCTGCTTATTTTGAAGTGACCAAGCCCCAGCTCATTCAGCATTCTCGGGGCTCAGTGAGAGACAGGTTAAAGGAGGATTCATGCTGCTCACTGGGCTGAGAGGGCTCTTGAGATCCTTGTAACACACCATGCAGCTGATCTGCTGAGAGCAGGAGGGTGCTGTTTATGTGGCATCCACATCTTTTTGGTCTAGTTCTTGGTTTTCCTGACTGATGTGCCCATTTGAGAGGGTTAACAGTCCTCTGTAAGATACAGCAGGCCAGACACAGCCTAAATGAGCCATGAAATGTCACCAGAGATGTTGGTACCTGGAGGCACAAGTTGCATTCATTCTGAAACTTCTGAACAATGTAGTTAGCTATTAATCTCTAGGTCAATGGCTAGGGTGAAGAAGTGGTCTTTAGCTAGATCGAGCCTTAATCCTCTAGTCTCAATATCCCTTTTATTTCCTAGCCTGTAGTTAATCAAAGCACAAGTTAGGCACCTTAGCTTCCTAGCTCCATGGTTTTCTTCACTTCCAGGAGACTCAATGAGATCTGACACAGATGCTGAATGCTAGCAGATGACTTGCATCTGCTTGGTGCATTGGGTGACTTATCAACAGATCCAGATGCAGGCTTTGTCCTTTGCAGATGTTACACAACCTGCACAGAGGCACTTGCTCCAAGTGTGCATTCAGATGAGGTGCTGTATGTTTGCATATTTGTGTGTGAAAAGGGAACTACAAGGCAGCAGCTGTGCACTGGAGCATGAAATTGTCTGGACTTTGGGCCACCGCCGAGGCCTCCAGCAGAAGCCATAGCTATGTGGAGGAAAAGAGGATGCATTCCTTCTTTTAGTCAGGATTCTGGCTCTGGATAATGCAAGTTGTTTGGTTTATGCTATGCTTCAGCACTTGAGTTAGTGGGGAGTACACAGCCTTTCTTTCCTCTCTTGCAGAGTGCAGTTATTAAATCTGAAGCAATCAAAGCAACATGCATGGGATGTCTTTATGGGTCACCTTACAAAGAGGCTTAACCCAGTCAGGTCACATGCCTCTACTTACCCCTCCAAATTTCCAGGAAGAGGCAGAATCTAGATGCCCTGCTTGTTCTAATGATCACTTCAGTGAGGTTCTTCCCCAAGTGCTAATGACCTTGATAAGTCTGCTTGGGCCAACTGGGGAACATGACTGTTTGGTTTTGAGTGGATCACCTGAACATGTGAGTCATAAAAGCAGACGACTCATATCTGTGCAGGGCTTTTGCATCCTAGATCTATTCCCTTTAGTGGTCTAGTTATAGATAATTTTTTTTAAATGCCTGCAAGGAACTTCACCTTGATGTGATGAAGAGTGATGGCAACAAGAGTAGAGGAGTTGAAATGGAAGACGCTTATGGCACTAGCAGAATGTGGGCTGTGTATGAGGTCTACCTCTAAATCAGGTTAGTGCAAAGAGGATTGGGGAGCAGGATCTAGCCTTCTCTGGCTGCTAGGCTAAGAATGTCACAGTGTAAGTCAAGGTAAGTTGAAAGCATCCTTAAAGGGTTGAAAACTGAACTGAGACCAGCTAGGGCAAATCCAATGCAAATAGCACCATGAACTTTTTGTTCTACCTTAGACTTTGGCACTTTGTGCCTCATCTTGCTGATGGAGAGAGTTTGGTACATGGAAAATTGCATGCTTGTCTGAGAGCTGTAGTGCAATAACTTAAAACCAGACAGGGCTAATGGAGCATGACTGCTCCTACACTGAGGCTTGTTCTAAGCTGCAGCATCTTCCTCCACTCATCTGCAAAGTCAGGCACTCACAGTGTAACAGCCCTTGGCTGGCTATGAGAGGCAAAAAAAAAAAAAAGTTGAATCAGGCTTTTAGCTTCAAAATTTTGTCTTGTTTTTTACTAGAACTTGAATTTATTTTACTACAGAGATGACCTGAAACTGGGGTTCAAAATTTCCCCCTTTAAGCTGTGTAGAGCAGGGACTGCCTGGGAGACTGGTGGCTGCTTCTGCCACCAGAGGCAGGCACAGAACTGTCTGGACCAGAGGAGGCAGCACTTCTGGAATTCTAAAGCACATCAGTATCTGCTGCAGACAGACTTGTCCTATCAAGAGAACTATTTCAAAGTCTTCTTGCTTTTACTTGGCAGTAAACTGAGGAAGCAAGCTCATATCCTGAGTGTAAGCTTCAGCAATCTGATTATTCTGTCTTGTGGAGTTCACTGAACTTCTTGACTCTTCTCTGTCTCAGTGGTTATGAAGGGAACTTGGGCTGTTGACTTTTTTCTTCTGCATCTTCCACCCACTGGGGTGTCTGTCTGTCGTAGACATCAGCTGAAGGTCTGCACTCTCCTCCCTGGTGAAGCACTGTGCCCTTTGCTGGGCCAGTCATTACTGCTCAGTAGTGTCAAAACAAAGACTGCAGAAGGAATACCAGAATTAACTGAGATGCCTCCATAGGCTTAAGGCAAACAAGCTTTCTCATCATAGGGCTGCCTTTTTTTCCAGTTAATAAACAAAACGTTTGTAAGCTAGCGTGCTAGCTTCAAAGTCATCCTCTGTAAGACGGCTTTTATTACTGTATTTTTGACAGCAAGCTTCTGTCTGATCCCCCTGAAGATGGTTCAGCCAACAGATTTCAAGGGCCTGAACAGAACTGAATGGTGAATTTGGGGCATGACTCTCAGAACAGGGCAGCATAGACAAAACAGAAGATGTGACTGAAGAAATGATGTCATGCTGGGTCTTGTGCCTGCAGTGAGAAGCTATTTCTGGATCTTTAATAGATGTCCCATAATTCCCATGGGACTTACTAAACAAAAAACTCATTGAAATGCAGCTGATGGCTCAAGTTGCCCCTGCTACAAGCAGATGTGGCTATGGAGGGCTTCATGCACTTCCTGCCTGGCAGTGTCCAGCGAGCCAGGCTGTTTCTGCTGCCAGCCAGAGCTAATGGACTGTTTGCTGTTTCCCAGCCCTAGAAACACCCGTTCTTTGAAGAGCCTCATCAGCACTCTGCCAGCTTGTCCTCTGTGCTGTCTCCCAGCGGCACAAACAATGCCACTGAAACGGAGGCTGAATTAATCATTTCGTGGAGCTGTTGTCAAAACAGTGCCTTGACTGGAATCCTACCTTGCTTCTTGGAAGTGGAGCAGGGTCTAAGCACAACTGAATATGCTTTAATGCCCAAAGTGTGTTCTGAGCAAAGGCAGCATTCTGAGTTGAGTGTGCTGCTTTGCTGCAGGCTGGCTGGCAGGTGACTCGCTGGTCCCTTGGGCTCCCATGTAGGAGACTGGCCTGCAGAGGCTGAGCTTGCCTCATGCCATCAGCTGAGGTTTGGTTGTCATGGGGAGCTTGAGCTCTTTAAGTCATGATCGCATCATGCTGGGATCTGTCTAGCTTAATCACAGCCACAGCTCACTGGGAATCACGTCAGAGTGGCTGAATCTGGGTAAATAGGCTTAAGGCTCTATCCAGTGGCTGTGCCAAAAGCTTGGTGTTTAGGGAGTGATTTCTGGTGAGTGCAGCACCTCTTCACCAGCCCTGCGGAAGCACTGGCTTTTCCAGGGAGCTGAGGGGCTTGAGCAGTGTCTGCTGGATCCCTCCAGTTAAAACTGGACCACCAGTGTGTTCCTGACCCAAGGGCTGTTGGCTCAATGGAAATTAAACTTCCTCTGTCATTTTTTTCTTGTCAGGTACTTCATGTCTGTGCAGCCTGGATTTGTGCAGAGGAAGTCCTTTAGAGGTGCTGCTTGCTGCTGTGGAAGGTTTTGAGACCAGGCTGTGAAAAGGTGTTGGTAGCAAGCATGGCTGCTAGATAAGATTAGTGGGCAGAGTCAATGTGCATGCCAGGGTCTGGGACCTCAGTGAAGACAGAAGCATTATACGAGATAAGCAGATACAGAAGCAATCATGTTTGCAGCTATGCTGTGCTTGTGTTCCACTGAAATCCACACTGAGGACAGCATCTCATTGGAACACCTCGGAGTATGTTTTTTCCTCCCTACTTTGATGCCTTGTTACTCTGAGGTAAAATGGTTAGATGTAGGAAGCTTCCCTGACATGCCCTGAGACAGGGCAGTATTTCTCTGGCTGGGGAGTTGTTGTGGCTCATCAACCTGAGTCACAGCTGCTGTGTACATACTTTGAGCTCGTTCTTGAGTCGTGACTACTGTGTGAGTAAATGTATGTGTTGTAGCTGGAGAAGTCTTCCAAAGAGGGCACTGAGAGATGACTGACATACTTCCTGAAATGAGTTTGCTATGCTTCTCAATGGCACTTAAGTTTTATTCTCAGAACTTCAATGCTGATTTGGGATGTGGAGTGTTGGCTTGATATTGCCGAAGACGCACAAAATTCAGCCCTTCAGTCCAAGGAGAATGAGTGATGATCAGGGGTGTATGCTGTACCTGAAGTGGGATGTCTCCCAGTGCAGGTTTTGCAGTCTTGTAGAGCACTACCACAATCAAGCAAAACTTTTCCCCAGATCAGTAACTTAATTTGGAAAGATGTTATTGCTTTAGTCTCCCTGTAATACAATTTAAATAGTTTTCAGCCCCATGGGAGGGGAGGCAGGCATTTTAACTATGGGTGTTGGTATGGAGTACACATGTGGAAGTGGTTTTGAATTTACAAGTATCACTTGGATTATGGTAGTGCTGAGCTAATCTTCTTAATTGCCTGACATCTCTCCTGCTTTTGGTGTTTCTCCATCCCTGTGAATGCTGAGAGAGGGTATGAGCCTCCCTAGCGCAATGAAAACTTTCCGTTCTTGTTGCCAAGGCTTCATCCAAGGATAGCAGAGCTGGATCATCTGAAACAGAGGCAAACATGATGTTCCTAAAATCATTTCAAGCTTTTGTTTCAAGTTCTGCTTTTCCCTGCCCTTTCCAGCTGCAAGGCAAGAGTTAGGTTGATTTGTATGTGATCTGGATAAGTTCATGAGGGGAGCAGTTCCCAGATATAAATCCAGAGGGGCCTGTAAAAACCAGTCCTGCTGTTAGCAAGCTGTGTTGAGTGGTGTAAGAAGCAACATACGTGTCCTCTGTGGATCTAGAGGTGTTAGATGTGTCTCTTCATGGCCAGGATTTGGGGCTCAGCAACAGCGGAGGCTCTGTGGAAGCAGTTGCAGCCAATTGTGCTGTATCATGCAGGTGAAGGGGTGGAAGATGCCTTTGAATTGCTGCTAAATTTGCTTTTACACAGCCATCACAACCAGTTGGTTGGCACTTGTCCCCCATCAAGTAACCAGGTTCCCTGGGAAAGCCAGGGAAGGCATGTGCCTCAGCTGTGTGCAAGGTCATGAATGAGGGTGAGAAGTTAACCCATGTCTGTTGCCCTCTTTGTGGGATGGGAGGTGCAGAGCCTTCCTCCCACACTCCTGAGCAGGATAAAGCGAGCAGAAGGGCTTGGAGGCAGGTGTTGCTGTCCTGGCTGCTGTGCCAGAGAGTGCAGAGCTCCCAGGTCAGAGCTGAGCTGCTGCAATTCCCAGTGTGGAGCTTTCTGCAAGTTAGGGAGGTTTTTTTTCTCCCCATTGTCTAAATCTGAAGTGAGACCAGATTAGGCTTATGGAACCAACAGATGTAGCATGTACTACTGGGAGCAGGACGGAGAGCTGGTGCTTGCATATCTTTTTTTATGAAGAGGAGTGGGGAGGCTGATTGGATTAACCTTCTCACTTGGAATCCTCAGATGTACAGATAGTCTTAAACCCTTTTCCTTGGGCCCCTGTGCTTGGCCTGCTGTTACCCTACCCATCACACTGGAGGAAATCTGCCTTTCTGTATTTTTTCCATTGACTGTCCACGCCCCTTCAAAGTGCAGTTGCAACATCTCCCTTCGTGCTGCCTCAACGATTAAAAAGCATGACTTAGTGGAAAAAATCCTGACCTTCTTGGGTTTGGCCTGTCCTGCAGCTGTTTGAGATAAGATTGTGCTAGGATTTATTTTTTATTAAAAAAGCTGCACACCACATTTTGCGGATATTTGTTTGTAAGGAAATGACTACTACTTAGTTTCTGGAAAAAAAATCTGGCAGGCTATTTTCAAAGAAATTGCTCTAATTTGACCTAATGTGCTTAAAATAATAGCAGCCAAAGGTTAGTTTAATTATTATACTGCTATTTTTCTTCCATAGGAGGCTATTTTCATGACATTATCAGCTTATGTAACCTCTTGAACCACACTTTTTTTTCCATTGCAACCTTCTAAACCATGTAATGTCAAGGGTGGTTTTTTTTTTCCCCTGTCCTGGGTTTAGATAACTTGATGGTTAAGGGCCACTGCCTGTTCTTTCAGTAATGCATTGTGTGCCTGATTTTGTTTGGCCAAGCAGAAGCCACAAAGCTCCAAGAAACAGTTGCTGTCTCACTGGTGCTGGGAGTGACTGATAGCAAGTAGCTCACATTCCAATGCCCACACTTCAAAATGTGGCTGTGTTCAATGGATCTTAGCTGCTCTTGTGCACCTGAAAAACATGAGTGGTCAGAGCTAGACTCTTGCTTCGCTGTCCCCAGGACCAGATGATCACATGCAAACAGCCCATGGTTTGTGCATTACCTTCTGTTACCTTGCCTGAATTTGTATTAGATAGCAGCTTGATGGCTTTCTCAAGCTGATTGCCACAAAGCCTTGGGTGTGAAGGAGAAATGAAGCTGAACAGTAGTAGAATGAATATTGCCAAGGAGGTGATGCTGTAGCTAACAGTTGCTAGGCTAAAGAAGGAGTTGATAGGATGTTATTTCACTTTTTGTGGCCAGGGCTTCCCAAAGTGGTGGGTACCCACATGATTGGCACAAGGAGAATGAGGCTTCATGGTTAATGCTCCTGGATGAGGAGCCTGCTTTTGTAACTGGAACCAAAAAGATCAAAGCAGATCAGATCTTGCTCTCAGACTGAGGCTGAGGTTGGCAGCGCTGCTCCCTGCAAGGATGCTCTTGAAACTCACTTGAATGCAGATCATGTTCAAAGAAAGGTACAGCCACATGACTTCTCACCTGGCCTACAACCTCAAGGGGAAAATGCACTTTGTCACGTCTTCCTTGGGGTATTTAAATGCAACTCCATTGTGAAATGGGCACTCTGATAAAGTTGGTTGAAGTAGCAGATGGTAGTTGTTTAATCTTCTGGCTACTAACCAGGAGGTCTGATGTAGTAAGTGGATTCTGTCGCCCAGGAATTCCCTTCTGGATCAGTTGGGATTTGAAACTGTTCCCTCAGCAAGTTACCCACAAATAGCACAAACTTTTCTGTTCACATTGCAATCTAGTCATGCAAAGCTGCTCCTTACACTGCACCAGCAGTATTTTTCTTTTACTCAGGCTTTACCTCTGTTCCTAGTGAGATCAGTTTGCATCACTGGCACTACCAGTGAGTATGGGCCCTGGTGCTGCTGCACTGCACAAGCTTGTGCATCCACATGGCAAGCAATAGGTGAGAAGGAATGGGCAAGGTATGCCTTGAGGGGCTGGAGATCCAGGAGCCCTTGTATTCACCGCATGAGAAATACGGTGCATAACTGCTGGCTATGCTGCAGCTACCCCTTTCCTGATCCAGTCCCCAGCCCCTCCATAAAATGAGTGTCCTGCTGAGTTTCACTGCTGATGTATGATAGCTGTAGTGTGCAGAATACTGCCAGAATTATCTCTAAAATGCAGCTGAGCTATTTCAGGCTGGTGCTGTGGCCCTGGAGTGATAACAGACACAGGCCCTTGCTGCAAGGGTCTGGGCTGTTTTAGCCCTGGCTTGCCATGAGGCTCCTGCCTCCCAGCAGCAGAGCCTGGAGAACAAGCCTGTTCTCATGTGCAGCCTGACCAGCAGCAGGAAATGAGATCTCAGATTCTGTGATCGAGATAGCTCCGTGTGCAAACTCAAGAGCATTAATGCAAAAGCAGAGCTGGGGAGGGAGGCATTTGGATAAATATCCAAAAGGGCAGATACCTATTTGCTGAGCACTATCCAAGCAAGCGCGTGCTTCAGGAGCCTCTTGGGCAGTGCTCATTTCCATTACTTGGAGACTTGAAAAGGTTATTTGCAAGTTCAAGAGTATTCCCATTGCTCAGTGGTTGACTCTGTGTCCAGACTAGTCTGCCCTGGAGACCTGAATGTCTTGAGCTGGGTTTTGGCTGAGACTGTGTGAGTGTAGCCCCTCTAAGAGACTGTTCCTTGGCTCTTTCAGATCTTCCCTGACCCCTCAGACTTCGATCGTTACTGTAAGCTGAAGGACCGCCTGCCCTCCATCGTGGTGGAGCCCACAGAGGGTGACGTGGAGAGCGGGGAGCTGAGATGGCCGCCCGAAGAGTTCCTCGTGCAGGAGGAGGATGAGGAAGAGGAGGAAGAAAACTGTGAAGATGCAAAGAAGGACAACAAGGAGCAATAAATGGCATCTGAGGAAAGGCAAGGGACTGCACCCTTCTGAAGGAAGAGCCACACTTTCTTTGAAAGTCTTTTTAAAAAGACAAGTTCAATTTTGCACCTGCGAGATCTTAGTTTTTTTGTATTCTCTGTATTGAGAACTGAAGCCCTCGGTGTCACCAGACCTCCTGAGGAAGGAAGGAAGTAAAGCAGAGAAATGTTTGCTGTTCTCGAGATCATTATCTGTGTTTTTCCGAGGCGGAGGCAGCAGTGAAATTCCAAGCACATGGCAGAGGGTGACCACACGAGGACTGCTGGAGGGGGGAGCTCAGGAAGAGGGAGGAAAGTTGGAGGTGGCAGCATTTGGCTGGGAGCTGCCTCTGGCTGAAAGCATGAGAACAGAGCCAAAATATCTCAGATTTGCCTTTCTTACAGCTTCCATTTTGTGTTTTGGGGGGTGGAAGGGTGTCCATAGCAAAGCATGGCTAAATGATCTAGTGACGAGGGGCCTGTAGCTCTCCCTGGTTCGGCACCTCCTAGGCTAAGGTGAGCGTCCATAGGAGTAGTCTGGTTTCTTGCTCTCGCTGTTGAGCCTGTTTTCCAGCCACCTGTCCCAAAGTTACTTTCTCCCCCTGTTTGCCTTTAGACTCTTCAATGCTGAGCTGCTGTATTTGCAGGATAGCATTAGGCTGCTGCTTGTCATCTCTCCTGCGATGCCCTAGTTTATCTTGCAGGTGGTGAGCATGAGGTGATGTGCATCGGATGTAAAAAGGTGCTTCTGTCTGTCTGCAGCAAGAGCACATGTAGGTTTGAACACCTCAGATTTTTCTCTCCTATCTGCTGAGGCTGCTGTGGGTGATCTCATCTTTTATGGCACCCCAAACCTGAGGGTGAAGATCTGTGCCTCCTTGCTTTGGTGTCCTTGAGGAGGTTGTAGGATTTTGTGTCCAAGCTTGCTGGTCAGTAGGCTTGAGAGGGCTGGTTTGGGGGGGTTCTTTTCCAGCTTTGCACTGCAGGGCCTCCTCAGTGCAGGACAGGCTGGTGGGGTGTTGTGGGGAGGGCTGTCAGACCTGGAGGTCATCCAAAGATGAAACACCAGATCTAGTGTGGGTCACCAGTGGGGCTTGCAGGATGGGGTCTACTGGGAGAGGATTAGCCTGGGTGTCCTGAGACAAGATGTGTTCCTGCTTCTTAGCGAGGGTGAAATATTCATGGTTGTTTTAATGAAGTGCAGACTGGCTTGTGAAGTCTAGGTTTGTCCTCTCTTCACCATATCCTGCGTCAAGGAGAAGGCCAGTCTGCTGCCAGACAAGGTAACCTGCTGCTTTCCTGGAAAAAGGCATGGTCTTGCAGCCCTGGGGACCAGCTTGGGAGCCAGTCAGTCTTGGGATAGGATGAGAGCAGTTACCACCTAAACCAAATCTGGGGTCATGGAAAAGAAAAATGTAAAGGCCTTAACCAAATTTCCATAATAATCCCAATGCCACCCCCCTTTGCTTATAACTGGTTCCATTTTTAAAATCTATTTGGACATGTGTGTATTTGTATTTTTAATACCTCATGAGTAGTTAAACGCTGGTGGGGTTTGGGAACTGCTTTTAACATATTGGCAGGATTGTTTTAGTCTTGTCTTGCTTGTGTTTCAACATAATGGCAATAATTTATCAGCTCTGTGTAACTATTTTTGGACAGATGGGAGTTTGGAGATGAGTTAGCACAAAGCAGGAGAAATTCAGTGTTCCTACACTGCAGCTGGCCCCTGGTCCAGCCACGCAGACCCAGTCAGACACTCTCCCTGCCCACCTTGGTGCATGGTTGATCACCGAGTGGCCATGATGTGGTGATACCATTTTTCTCTAGCAATGGATTCAGCTGTTGTGTCTGTAACACTTGTTCTAGTCTTGCTGTCTTACTGGAGTGAGCTTGTATACTGCATACCAGCCAGTCGTCTTCTTTCTAAGTGTTACTCTCTATTGGTCTCTACCATCTGTACCACCAGGTCAAAGCTCTGTATCAAAGATGTTACCATGTGGGCCGCAGTGAGACAGCAATCCTTGGACTTCAGACCTGCTGTCTGCCCTAAAGACTTGCATATTTCTGTCTGCATCCTTTTTTTCGGAAGTATTGTGTATATTTCTATTTGTTGTTGAACGTATCTAAAGAACAAAGCACTCCAGTAAAACTCCTCCTGTTGTATGATATACATTCTATATTTCTGTAATTCTTTTTTGAGCCTCAGGGAGAAGCTAGCATTTTTTTCAAACTACATTTTTGTCACTGTGACAGTTGTAAATAAAGTTTGAAAATGCTTTCCAAACATACTGGCTTTGTTTTTACTGTGAAAGTGGGTTGGGATGGTCAACCTTCCAGATCATGGCTATCAGTTGAGCCTGGGGATACTGGTTTCCTGCAGGTGGCTGGCCTCAGATCATGGCTTATTGCATTGGAAACCTAAGTCAACTTTGAGGGGGCAGCACCTTTGCCTTCCATCTTCCTGTGGTTGCCCATTGCCCAGTGTGAAAGGCTGCAGCAAGCTGCTACTCCAGCTTATTTGTTCCTGAAAAAAATCTGTATATCTGTCATCTACATCTACCCCCTCACCTAACCTTACAGAACATGAAGTGTAATGGAGAGTGGGAACTGTTCACAGCTGCTGTTAGTCATGTTCCCTGTGCATGCTTTTCCCTGCCCTGAGCAGCACTCATGGAGACAAGCCTTGCCTTGCTGTGTGCTCGTAGGGTCTCATCTGAGCTACCCAGGACTGTCTGTGTTGGTCATTTTGGGTCAGTTTTTCCTGAGCAGTTGTCACTCTCCAGTGGCTTTGTGCTGCAGTTTGTGGTGCTGCTGGAGGAAATGGCATTTCTGAGTGTGAGTCTGAGCCTCTCTGGTACCAAGGCACTGTGTTCTGGGTGTAGACCACGCCAGAATTCAGTAGTTCAAGTTGTGTACTTAATGGGATTAAATTTTCCACTAAAACCTGGTGATAAGATGCAAATACCCTGGAATACCCATATCTTTAAGGTACATGGATAGAGGTTCCTGGGATTTGGCAGCTAACACTCTAATCTAACCTAGGCAAACAAGCCCAGCTGAGGCTGGAGTGTTATGTTTACATGAGACTAGTTTAAATACACTTACTAATGACCCTTCCATTTAGTGCTTGAACTGAGGGCATGCTCACTGTGAGCCCCACAGTTCAGTGATGAATTGTATTGTGCTCAACCCTCATGGATATTTTATGCCACGGGAACAAATGCAGTATTAATACTGACCTCTCCTTTTCTTCAGTCAGCCTCTGGCAGAGGGGCTTTTTTTTTCTTCCTCAGGCAGAATTGCTTGCCTTGTAGAAGCTGCTGCAGGATTTCCAAGATGACCAGATGGGCTGGTCTGAAATCAGTGAAGACATTTATTCTTGGCCCAGAATGTTTTTGTTTAAAATACAGCACTGGTTAGGGAAACTGCAAATGTATTGAACCTCTCTGCTACTTCCATGTGCTTCACACCAACAGATTTTCCAAGCTCACATCAGAATGAAGAGTGAATCCTGATGTATGATCCTGGTTTGGGGTGAGGCTAGAATGGTTGGCCTCTGAGTGGGGCTTGCTCAGCCAAGGGGTCTGTCTGCCTGGTATCAGCCTGGAGCAGTGCTGGTGGGAAGAAGGCTCTTTGCTGCTCCTTGACTCCAGCTATTGTGGCCAAACTGGAACTTGGATCATCAAATGAAAATGGGCTTGATGCTGAATGGGTGAGCCTTAGTCATCCAAAAAAAATGATGTGTGGCATAAGGACCTTTCTTTGCACACAGAACAGTGTTTCTCCTGGTTCACATTTAAACCTGAGGCATTTGTCCTCAAAGCTTTGTCCTGTCCTGCACCGCTGTCCTGCTTAGCTCAGCCTGTGTTCACTCTCCCAGATCTTCCATTTGTAGTGTTCAGTGTGCACCCACTTCTGCTGGCCTTCATCAAAGCCCACAGTCACTTTAACCTCTGCACATGAACTGCTGGCATCTGATTTTGCCTACACTTGTGTGTAGACAGGAAAAATTCTTACTCTGTGGGAGTGCAAAGGTAATTCACCAGCACTGCATGTGGGGAGCAGCCACCCCTAAGATACAGGTCCCCTTGGTGCAGGTTGAAGACATGCTCTGGTGTAACCACACTTGTTATCATTGCAAACAACAGGAGAAGCTGAATTTTCTTTCAGGTGAGCTGTCTCCTTCCAGTTTTAATCCCAGCAGGAAGTTCCCAGCTGATGAGGACATGGAGTTTTCATCCTTCTGATGCTGATCTGCTTTGAGATGCCTTGAAGCACAACCAAAACTAAAACAAAAATCCTCCAAGTCTAGTCACCTGGAACAAACCAAGGGATGTGAGGAACAACAAGCAGCCTATAATGCACATGCTCCCAAAAAGCAATCCTGAGCACCACACATCTCTATATAAACAAGAGGAACTACTATCCCTAAATCCTTACTTGAGGAGAAAAACTCTGGGTGTTTCATGGTCCAAGCGATGCCATTCTGCTTATGTTTGGACATTGAAAATCTGTCTGGATCTGTGAGGAGCACAGGAGAGTTTATGCACCTGCCTAGTGTCCCCATGGTCAGCAGCATCTGTGTTGATGCCTCTGCAGCAGGAGGGCAGTATGTGGGACATCCCTTAAGCCATGGCCATCCAGTGCCAGTAACACAGTGTCACTGCCTTTGAGCACTTGGGTCAAAAATGCATCACTTTCTACAGCCCCAGTGATCATGCACCTGCAGAAAGGGCT
Organism: Anthoscopus minutus; assembly: GCA_013399455.1. Lineage (NCBI taxonomy): Eukaryota > Metazoa > Chordata > Aves > Passeriformes > Paridae > Anthoscopus > Anthoscopus minutus. The sequence goes on along the minus strand of VWYI01040075.1, from coordinate 96,879 downwards.
GTGCAAGCCTGGCTGGAGAGCAGTTCTGCTGAACTCAAACCCATCCTTACACAAATGAAGGCTTATGAGTGCTGTTTTTAGGAGTGGGAGGGGAGAGGCTTCATGCCCATCACCTAGGGAGGAACTGAGTGCAGAGAAACCTGCTTCACCCAGGAAATTCCTGGGACTGGCGGCAGCATTGTGTGTTTATGTGATGATGAGCACAGCTGCTGCAAAGCAAGGGAGGGCACTGTGGGTTGTTAGGTGTGATAGTGGAGAGCTGCTCTGCCAAAAGTCCTTGTGGTTCCATGGTTTCATGCCTGAAGGACTGGAGACATAGCCAAGACATACCCTGGGGCACTGACCACTGCAGCTCCCAACTTTTGCTCAGTGGAAGTTCACCTGGAGGAAAAGATGAGTGGGGCTTGACTGTGTCATGCTGTGCTGATGGCCCCAGCATGAGCTGAAAGCCTGGGGTAGCAGGCTGGGGCAGTTTGGGTGCCAGGACTGGAGACAGACCAGCTGGGGAAGAGATTCCTTTATTCTCTGGTCTCACCTTCCCTATACTGGCTAAAAGGGGAACGATTGGGGTCAAAGCAAGAGAAGTAATTTTTGTTGTTGTTGTTTCAAATCAGACCTTTTCCTGACAATGAAAAACTTTTTCTCCCACACCAAGCTATCAACTCTGTGAAAGTTGCCTTGTGCTTTATCCATGTTAAAACAAAACCCCTAGCCCTATGCTTGGGGTCAGTGGCCTGTATGTGTCCCACCAAAGACAGCAAAGACAGGAGAAGAAGAGATGGAAGATAGATAGCAGTGGCTGGCAGGCAAGGGAACAGAGCCTGGAGGGTGAACCTCTGCACACCACAACAGGCAGCTGAGGCATAACAAAGTCAAATCCACTGTTCTGAGAGCCCTGAGGGGTGGGAAGACTTCATGAGCCACAAAGGAAGCAAGCACTGAGCACTGGGTTGCTGCCAGAGCTGTAACCACACAGGGTTACCGTAGCAGCAACCATCAGCTTCATCTGATAAAAATAAGCAAGGAAGTCAAGTGCATGAGAGGGAGAGGATGTCAGAAGCCAAGCATGAAAATGTCACAGCAGCTCTGCTTTCATTTTCAGTGCTTCTTTCTTTATTCTGCCAGTTCAGGAGCCCAGGTATGTCCTGCCCTATCTGTCCAAGATGTGTCCTGCCTCTCTCCCAAACATCTCCTGGCCCAGGGGTGCTCGTGGCCATGTGCTGTGTGCACAGTGCCCTGCCGTAGATGCTGCGGCTCTCATGCACACAGCCTGCATCTCTGCTGCAAGCTGCAGGGATGGAGCAGCAGCCAGAGCCTCGTCCTGGCTGCAGCCAGGCAGCTCCCCACCTCCTCCAGGGCTGCACTGGCCAGTGCCTTTGGCTCTGGACTGCAAAGGTGAGGATCAGCACATGGGGAACCACAGGAATATAATTCCAGTGTGGTCACTGTCATGTAACAGCCTACTCCTGCTGTTCTCCACGCTGAGAACAGCTCAGCTGGCATGAGGAGCTGGCTCAGGTTTGTGGCTTTCTCCAGCTGTGCTGGGGAGGAGGGAAAAAGGGTGGCTGTAATTGCACGGGTTTGAGCTCTTCCCCACAGGTTCTCTGCATTCGGAGGTATGAGCCAGGCAGGTTACAATCAGCTCAACAAATATTTGTCAAGCACAGCCTTCCTGAGCAGTGACAACTCTTTTCCACTGTAGCTGTTGCCAGCACTGCCAAGCCTGCCGTGGGTGCTGCCTGCAGGGGTGAGGGCTGACCCCTGCTGCCACGAGAACTGCAGCCACACTTCCCCTGCTTCAAACTTGTTTTGGGGCCAAGTGACAACAACACTGGGTCCCAGGGGGTGGAGGTGAACTGGCTGAAGATGGGTGGTGGGGCAAGCAGCAGAGGTGGAGCTGCTTTCCATGTTCTCTCGGGTAGGAGAACCCTTTCCCAGAGGCTGTGTGTGTGTGTGTGTGTGTGTGTGTGTGTGTGTGTGTGCCCGTGCATGTGGGATTTGCCCACAGTGCCCTGCCCTCCCCTGCTCCAGTGCCCACTGCTTGCTTTACCCTCTGCTCAACCTACTGAGTAACTGGCACATTCTGACCTGGATTTGGTGGGTTTAGTCCAGTAACGTTCCAGTTGCTGGGATTTGGAATACCTTGACAGGAGGGGAACACAGAGGCAGCTTTAGAGCAGGGTCTCATGCATAAACTTGCTCTGACAGTTGGACCAGGGGAACTTTGCAGGGGCTCTTCAGTCCCTGCCAGGCACAGGAGATAATGCTGGGGCTATTATCCCCTGCACTCAAGGACAAAGGGACTTTGTAGTGGGCAGTCTCATGACCTGTCTCTATCCGTGGGGCTCTCAGCTGACCTGAAATGGGATTTGCCCAAATCATCAGCACTCGGATGTGGATTGCTGGCTGAGTCTGCTGTGGCTGCCTCTGTGTGGAAGACGGAAAATCCTGTGGGCATTCATATGGGGCAGGAAAAAGTCATGCTGCATGCTCGTGTGCACCCCATAGGTGCTCCCAAATGGACTCCCAAGCTGTCCTGGTCCATTCTGGGGCCTTTCTCAGCTGCCTGTTTGCTGCAGCATGTTTCACAGACTGCACCCTGTCCATGAGATTTCTATACAAAATACTTTCTATTTTTTCTCAGTAGCAGCCCAAGCAATTTCTCCAGGGCTTCCTATCTCGGCCTCACTTGATCCGAGCAACCAAACCTCTGTAACTATTCCTGGCCTCTGTAAAACAGTATTGGCCACAGAATGAGCAAAGCATAATATTTAACTTAAGTATTTAGATCTTTATAGGGACTTGCCATCAGTGACTTTCCATACCTGTCTCTTCCAACAAACCTCAGACATTTGTCTACAGGGAAGGTTCCTGGTGTGATGCAGCAGCAGTCACTTTTGAGGAAACCTGGTCAGAAGAAATCTCCAGAGCCACTACTGTAAGAAGAAATGGTTCAGTTGGCTGAGAGCCAGCAAAAGCTCCCAGAGAGCCAGCAAAAGCTCCAGACCTTGGAAGAAAGGACCTCAAAAGTTTCAGACCAGAAGAAAGGACCCCAAAAGCTTCAGACTCTGTGATGCCACCTCCCATCCTGGCACTGGGCTAGTCATGCTAAGCTGCCTCCATCGTAATTAAAACCTGGGTGTTTAGTCTGAGGTAGTTGTTAGGTGTCCTGCTGTACACCATGGAAGGAAGCACACATCTCCAGAAGGTGAATCATTTTAACAGCCTATCTGGAAAGAATGTCCCCAGGCCAGCAAGAGCATAGAGATAACCACGAAGTTGATTAGAGGGGTGGAGCAGCTCTCCTATGAGGAAAGGCAGAGAGAATTGGGATTGTTCAGCCTGGAGAAGAGAAGGCTTTAGGGTAACCTAATTGCAGCCTTCCAGTACCTGAAGGGAGCCTCCTGCAAGAAAGATGGAGAGGAACTACTTAGAAGGGCCTTTAGTGACAGGACAGGGGGAATGGCTTTTAAAAAAGGGAGAGTAGGTTTAGATTAGATTTTAGGAGAAATTCTTTACTGTGAGGGTGGTGAGGTGCTGGCACAGGTTGCCCAGAGAAGCTGTGGATGACCCTTTCCTGGAAGTGTTCAAGGCCAGGTCAGATGGGGCCCTGAGCAACCTGCTCTGGTGGAAGACATCCTTGTCCATGGCAGGGGGCTAGAACTAGATGCTTTTTAAGGCCCCCTCCAACCCAAACCATTTTATGGTTTTTGTGTTTGCATGCCCGCCTTTCAAGCAGCTGAATCCAGATGTACTTCCACCTTGTTGGGTTTGCTCCTTCATTGCCTCATGTCAATACACCCATTTCTATAGTGCAAAAAGATTAATGCATCCATGGCCAGCCATTCTGTGTGTGCCCAGTGGACTGAATTTTCTGGGAAATTCACATTTCTTAATAAATAACCCCAAACCAGCAGGATATCAGTCATATGAAGTGACACAACCGAGTGCAAAAAATCCCAGTGGTGAAAGGGAAGAATGAGGAACACACAGCAAGGCTGCAATGAAGATCATGGAGGTGGAAGGAGAAATGGCAGGGACAAAGCACATGCATCTACTTCACAAATTCTTCATGAGGTTCATCCCACTTGAGCTGAGGAAAATGGACAAAGAAGGTTAAATAGACTTCCTGTCTTTTGTCTGCAGCCCAGCTTTAGGGCTTGATCCTGTTTGCTCCCTTGCTCCCAGCAAATTCTCTGGGTATACATGGATCTTGCACAGTACCCCACGTTCCTGTGTGTGTCAGAGATTCCCTAACAAATGGCAGACAACACAATCTACTCACCAAGAATTGCCTCAGTGTGTCAGGAAAAGTTGTTATTTCCACTCTAAATTTTCATATTAAAATGTTGTGGACTTAAGTATTCCTCTTGAGCATTTTTCTGCACCCACACGTGTCAGTCCAAGTACTGTGTGGATGACCCTTTCCGGGCAGGCTGGCTCACCTGGGCAGGCTGGCTGGACAAGAGTCTCCCCACAGACTTTAGGGGGTTGTTGGTCTTTCAACCTCCTCTTCTGGGGTCTCACAACCAGTCTAACCCACCGGGAAAGAAAATACAGGGACCAGCAGCATACTAGAGAGAACAGCGACCTCCCCTGCCCCTCACGAAGCACAGGCTCCGTAGCGCCCTTGAAAACATTTCATAGAAAGGCAGAGCACCCATCAGGAGTGGAAAGCAGCAGCCTGCCATTCGTGCAAATGCAGCAGCATGTGACAATGCATGGGTAGTAAAGCCAGCTGTTAGCAGCACAGATGAAAGGCGCCGTAAAAAACACGGTAGGAGAAGCACAACGATGAGAAAACAGTATTTTCACTTTCCATATGTCGATACCTGCCTAGCAGCAACTAGAAGGAGAAGTGAGAAAATGATGCCTCTAAAGTTTTATTTCATGTCTTATCTGCTATATGCCATGTTACATAAAGACCCAGTCTAGAGTTAGCTCAACTATCAGATACTTAATACAAAGATGTGTGGAAGGGCTTCAGGTTTAGCACCTATTGTTTTCACTTGGCTGCCCTGGTCCTCTGGACAAAAGTGAGACTTGGGAAATGACTGCCAAAGCTTTGCCTGTGACCAGAACACAGTGGAGGACTGGCAGGAGGATGAGTATCCAACAGGAGCTGATAACAAGTTGCCTTTGCTAATTACTGTTTTTTAAATCCAAAGTCATAGGAAAAAATGAGTAAAGTTAGATTTCACACACTAACAACAAGAAGAAAGAGCACTGGAATGTCTGAGTCACCGCTCTGAGCACTCCTAATTATACAGAGATACAGTTTTCATACGCTGTGTTAAATATTGCAAATGTGTGCAGAGGCTTGGAGCAGCCTGGTGTCTGTCATCATGCATGTGTTTACCAGAAGATTTGAGGCTGGGTGAGATGACCCAGTGGGCTGCAGTTGGAGGGGCAGGGGTTTTGAAGGTGATTTTATTTGTTTCACACAAAATTGGAGCGAAGTTTGAAACCAGCAAATTGAACTAGCAGGTAATGATTTTCTTGCAAACGTGGAAGCTGGGTTTTTACCCAAGCCCACACTCACATGCAATGTGCCCTTCACCTTGTGTCTGCAGAGGGCCTGGCTCAAAACCTGCCACAGTGCTGGGTCTCTTGGGAGTGACTCTTAACACATACAACTGGTTTGTTCTGTGTGTGTGTGCCAGCCCCTCGCCAGCAGCCTAAGGGGCATTTGGAAACCAACTCTGGTCCAAACTTCACTGTCCAAACTGAGATGATTGCACAGGGCAGGGCTGGTCCCTGCTGGTGGTGAGCCCTCGGTGAGGGGCAGTGGACCAGGGGAGGTTTGTCCAGTGTCCTGGTAAGGCCAGAGGTACATCTGCTTCTGCTAGAAGATGCTGCTCTGGAAACTCCTGCATCAAATCTGCCAGTTCTGGATAGGGGCCTCAGGCACCCAAAGGCACCTCAGGAGGCAGAGGGTGCCGATGCACAGGCTCACACATTCCTCCTCAGTCATCACATGGGCTTCCTGGGTAATCCCAGGGCAGCCAGCACGTGGGCCTTGTCAGGAGACAAGTTTCCTGTGGGGCACATGGACCATGAGCTGCAGAGCCAACACCAGTCTGCCCTGCAAGGTGGAAAGATGCCCTTTCACTGAGTGACCTCCTGGCATGCTGGTCCCAAGGCTTTGGGCAGAGATCAATTCCAGAGGCAGTGCTAGCCCCCAAAATTGAGTATACTGATAGTACTTACCCTGGGTTGCCGTTGCACTCATGTGGCCAAGCTTTCCCAATAGAGCAGGCAAGCAATTAAAGAGCCAAAGCCTCATTAAGAAAACTAACCACACCACAGGGCTTGTGACAGGTAGCTGGTGGCTCCAGCACAATTGCCTGATAAGCATAAGGCTTTGGAAAAATCCAGCATGGAAAGGGTTAGGACCTCAGCTGTATAATTCCTTTAATAAGTTGTTTTGTCATAAACCATATGGGAGGATGGGAAGGAGGAGGAGGAGGATGAGGAGGGTGGAAGGTTCTGCAGGCTGTGGAGGCTGTAGGTCGTTAACTGCTGGTGACTAATGTTGTTATCTATTTTTTTACCCCTTTGAAGTGGTAATGTTTCATCTGTGGTTTGGCCTCTATCCCTTTGTTCAAAACAAGACTTGTTTGCCTTTTCCCTCTTATCCCCCATGGTTTGCCTCCCCTGGGATGGGAGGTATGGGTGGGGAAGCTCCCTGAGGGTGAGGATGTGCAGCCCCATGCAGCAGACTGGAGATGAGGGGGGAAAAAGGCAATTTATGAGTTTTGAACCCCAGGTTTGTATCCTCTCCAGAAGAGCTGGCACCCCCTGCAGCAAGGATCCCAACCCATCCAGCTTCACTGCCACCAACATTACCCCAGCCAAGGAGCAGATGAGAGAGAGGACACCATTGCAGTGCAATGAGGGTTTCTTAAAAAAATTAACCATGAAAATAACACCTGTTGGCTTTGTCCTAGCCCAGATTCCCAGGAAATACCGTGGTGGGGACCTCGTGCTTCCCCACTGCAAGGGCAGGGGCAGCTGATGACCAGAGCCAGCTAATGGCTGCAGGAAGCTGAAGCCACACAGGCTTGTGTGGTGGCCAAGGCTCTCTGAATGTGTTAGGCAAGGTGGTGTCCCAGGCTGCTTGGTTTAGTCCCCCTGGGCCTGTCTTTCCACTGCGCCGGGGTTTTTTTTAGCACATTTATTATGTTTTCCATCCTGCGCTGGGGGTGGTGCCTGCTCATCAGTATCACAAGTACCTCAAGAGGGAGAGATGTCCTGTGGCACGATGCACCAGCAGGAGGGCTGGAGGTGCCTTGTCTGCTTTCCTGCAAAGTCCTGGGAGGGCAAAAGGGGCTGGGCAGCTTTTCTGGGCAGCAATTGCATGTGTTGGGATGTGTCCCTGCATGTTGGAGCACCTCAGCCGCCGGTGTTTGCACACACGGGGCTGCACACGTGGCTGTGGGTGTTCTGCTCCTTGTGAGACCAGGTTTTCTCCATGGTGACAATGCTGGGAGAGTGTGTGAGCATGCCTGTGGGGTCTTCCTCCTGCTCCCCAGGGTGTGCCAGACTAGGGCAGGTCTGGTTTCTAATTCTAACCAGCTTGACTGGTGTAAAAAATGACCTGAAACAGAGCTGAGACAGAGTAAAGCATGAAAAATGTAGTGGGAGCGGTCTGGTAGTGGCAGCCTGGGGTGTTTTATGGTGACAGGTCAGTGTCATGAGATGGGCAAGGGGAATGGAGGCCCTCTCCCAGCATATATCTACTTTTTCCCTTTTGGAAAGGCATTGCTTTTGTATTTGGCACCCAAACACTTTTCTTTCAGCTGCTAAGTGAAACTTTGCATGTTTTACTCCTCTTTTTGAAGGGCTCAAAGGAGGGGGCTGAAATGTGAGCCCGGATGCAAGGTGCAAATTCAGCATCACAGGCTACACCGAAGGAGCCACAGCTCTTCCTGCTTCTGGAGGGATAATTAATCCCCTGAGTGGCTGCTGGATGCTGTTTTGGGGAACCAGTTTGCAAGTTAGGGACTAGAGCATTAAGGACCAGCTATTAGAGGCAGCTGAGGGTGCAGAAAGGGAAGAATATTTAACTTAAACAAGAATTTTAAGCTCGGGGCCAGTGTGGCTATGTTTGTAAGAACGGAATGGAGGGGATCCAATTTTTAAATAAGTGCCACCTCACCTCTGCCTCGTGCCAGCCTCCCCCACCCCCTCCGCGGTAGCAGGCTCTTTACCACGATGCAAAAGGAAAAAAAAAATAAAGAATAAAAAGAGAACAGGGAAATTCTTGAGATTCTTTCCGATGGAAAAAATGTCTCCACTTATCACTCAGTGTCAACAGTAGCAGACACCTGTGCTTAAACACCCAACAACAGAGGCCAGCCAAAAGGTAACCTAAAGCCTCTGCTTCTACCTCCCCACGGGCACGTAAGCAGGACAATGGATTTGGACACCTCTCCATCAGCCCGGTGGGGCTGTGGCCAGTGACTACAAAGCTGTGCGAAGGCACACTTGGAGGTGGCAAAGCTGGCAGCATCCCGCGGCCAGGAAATGCCGGCTGCCTGAGCCAGACATTATCACCGGTCCTTAATTAGACTGTCACCTACTTATCCCTCCCTCCTCCCCATCCTCCCTCAAGCTCTTGCTTCATCATGGGCTGTGACACTCACTGCTTTCCCATCCGGCCAGCCTGTGTGGGATGCTCAGGAAGGAGGTCATGGACATGGAACATTATGGTAGGTGGGCACTGGGAAACCTGGCACACTGCTCTGCCAGGGACAGGGTTATTGGCTCTTGTGGTGCCACAGCAAGGCACACCTGAGCCGTGTGCTGCCCATTTTCACCTGCTGGGAATGCCAGGCCCTTCAAGTACTGCTGCATTTGGGGATTTCTTGGTCAACCCATGAAAGCTCCTGCTCTTCCCACTGCCTCATTCTCACTGATAACCAGCACACAGACTTTCCTCCATTCCCTTCCCACCTTTTTTCAAGTTCTTGTCCATGGAAAACATTTTGGGGAAGAGGAACACCAAACATTACAGCAGCCTTGTGTGTTTTGGGTCCTATGCAATGCCAAGCTGTTGTTAGGAAGCGACTACAACCTGACAGTCTGGTCAGGGGAACACCTGCTTCCCACCCCTCAGTCCTTACCCATTTCCTGCATGATTTCCAGCAAGCTGCTGATTTTCTACATTAATTTCTTAATTAATGCAAGTATTTCAGCTTGATTCCTACCTGTGAAGAATAGAAATAGTGTAACAATATTAATAATGATAATAATAGTGCTAATAATGAAGACCATTCACAGAAGGTGGAGAAACACCCTGCATGTGAAGACAGAGAGATGGTCAATGATTAGTGAACATACAATCATAGAATGGTTTGGGTCAGAAAAGGCCTTTAAAGGTCACCTGTCCAACCCCCATGCAACAAATCTACATCACCAGACATCACTGCACATGCCTCCATCTCCTTATTTCTGTTGCTGCTGCATTCCTCCTGGCTTGAGATGTTTTCTAAAAAGAGAAAATCATCTCACCTAGTCAATAGAATTTAATTTATCCTGCTAGGAAGATACATCTTGGTTAAGGTCCATGCATCCCAAAGCAAGTGAGCCACCAGAATGGAAATTTGGCTCACAACTTCCTCCAAGACCTAGTACATCCTGGCTGATGCTTGTAAGCTGAAGTGCTTGGATTTGGTGTGTGATTGCTCTCAGCACCTCTTACAGCAGTGCAGATGAGTCAGGAGAATGCCTAAACCTGACCTTTCCCAGTGCAGGCTTCACTGTTTAATCCCAAAATTTTTTTGCTAATAGAGATCAAAACAGTGAGAGTTTACTAGCATTGCTCTATCAATTGGAAATGTGACTTTTTCTCCTGTTATCCAACGTTTTCCCCCAAATCCAACCACCAAGCAGCATCCGCTAAGCGCTGCACAATTCAGCATCATTTGGTGCCTGTAATTCTACAATTACTCTTCAAGATTCATTTGATTCAAGGTCTTCAGGCTGTAAAGTTATGGGAGTGTGGTTAGTTGATTTTCAGGAATGTCTACTCTCTGGCAGGGGCTGGAGAAGGAAAGAACCAAAAAGAAATGCATGCAAATTCAATGACATAGCAGGAACTTTAGAGGCATTTCAACACAGCAATACCCACAGGCAAAGGAATTGTAATTGTGCAGGGGAAATACTGCCTTGCCAGCTCCTATGATTTTATCAGGAGTCTGGTAATTTCCAGAGTGTCCTTAAAAGCCCAGCTGCTGGAGTCATCTCATTGTTAAGGGAGTCTCAGCTTCCTTTTAAATGAAAAAGAGCATTTCCAGTCTTTTTTTTTTACCCCCAGAGAAAATCTTTAGAAAGTAAAGTAAGCTGAAGGTTCAGACATGGAAGGAAAAGAGGACAGGTCATACAAAAACTAAGCAAAACATTAATGCAAAGATCCATGATCAAAGCCATGCTTATTCAGTGGGATTTTTTGGTTTTGAAAGAACTCAATGCCAAAATAAAACCTGGCACCATTTTTATCTGAACATCTGATTTGCAACACTTATGCTTGGCTGTCCCAGCCTTCTGTCCTTGCTTGGAAAAGCCTTTGGCGGCTTCAGGGTGAGGCAGGAGGAGATGTCAAGGCTCTACCTTTGCTCTTTTTCTTTCTCCTCTACTCATTTTCACCTGTGACCTGCAGTTCTCTGGCTCCTGAGGCCTTAGAAGTGATTGCAGGGCAGCTGGACCCTTAATGGGATGAGTCCTGAGGAGTGCAGGCTCCAGAACCAGTTAAAGTCTCTGCATGGACATGGCAGAGAGGGAAGGGAAGGAGAAAGGCAGCTGAGCAGAGGGCAAGGGGAGGAGAGGAATTTGCCTTGACCAGAGGACATCCCCTGCCTTTCCAGGGAGGGTTGTTATACAGACCTGAGGTGGGACAGACTCCCAAACAGAAAGCAAAAAGACTCTTTGCTTTTTAAAACAATGCACCTCTCCCTCAGGAAATGGCCTTCTGTTAGAGGCTGTGAGCTTTTACAGCACCTTTCAGTAGTACCATAAGTCTGTCCCCTCCTTCCTCAGAGCAGTCACTCGAACAAGGCTGGAGATAAATACAGTCAGAGATGAAAAAACTTCATGTTTTTAGAAGCTTCACTTTGTACTGGATCAACATCCAGAGGTTTCAGCACTTAATTTCAGTTTGGACTTCCCTGGGCCTCCTGGCTCCTGGAGGCAAAAAATGAGCTCTGTCACATCGTGTGTTCTGGTTTCAGCAGGCCCAAGGCAATGCAAGCACAGCACCAGTTGCCAGTTCCAGCCCTCTGGAACAGCCCTCTGGCTACCCAGGACACTTCCCCAGCTGGTGACATCCCAGCGAGCTGTCGGCTCTCATTGAGGGGGTGCATGTATGGTGTGCTCTCCTTTGCTTTGCTCTCGCTCCAAATCCCAAACGTCCAGAATGGGTTTTGGGATTTTTTTGTGAGTTCTGCAGGACATTTCTGGAGGTGCAGCCATTGCAATGTGATGAACTGTTCTATGTGAAAAGCAGGTGGAGCAGTCTAAGCCCTTTCCTGCAGCGCCTTTGTGCCAACAGTGAGGGCTGTGTGGGAAGGACTCCTGCACACTCAGTGCAGCACTGAGCTCTGATCCCCTTTGTTCTTCATATTCCCATGAAGTCCCTCTCTCTGTCTCACTGCCTGTGTGATTCTGCCAAAGGTTTGAGTTCATAATTCTGCCAAAATGTCTTGCTGAAACCTAAGAGTGAAAATATTTCTATTTCTGAAAGGTCCCATGTTGCTGCTGACAAGGAGTGAACTCTTTCTTTCCATAGACAAAACCCTAAATGTCTGTTCTGGCTCTAGAGACATTAACTTCAGCCTAAGGAAAACAGCAACAAATCAGGAAAGCCAAGTTTCCTGCAGAAAGTCCAGTGTTTGGCCAGCCAGTAACTGATTGCTAATTCCAGGAATAAAACAGCTGCTATCCTTGCACACAGGCAGTTGTCTTGGAATTTAAAGAGGAAATGAAATGGGGAAAGGAAACAACAACAAGAAATTCTTCAAAGATCTTGTATAAAACCATGCCAAAGGTATAGAGCAGCAGAAGTTCTCGTTCAATGAATTGCTTGATAGGTCAGCAAATACTGCAGGTGAAATTCTGGGTCCTCTGAAGCTGACTGTCAAAATTGGAGGCTGGCTCTTTCTCACACATCAGGCTGTGCATGTGTACCTCATTTTGCCTGAAATCTGTTTTGCCTAAAATCAGATTGGAAAATTTGCCATTTGCAATCTGTTTTCATGCTCTTCATGGGAAATGCCAAGTCCCAACGCATGGAAAAACAGACTGAGATGCAGCCTGCATTAAGTTAATGTGGTTCTGCAAGTATAGGTTCAGGGAGGCTTCAAAATCTAGGAAAAACTAGTGACCAAACAACTTCCACTGCTGATTGAGTTGAAACAGAGTTTTACCTTGGTGGAGACTTGTGCAATTCCCATCACTTTATCATCTTGGTGCTTCATCCTCTTTGTTGCATTCATTCTTATGCAGCACCAGGAGGTGCAAGTCTCTTCTCACACAGGTGGAACAAATAATCAGAGATTTACTGAAGTCTCTGAACCTGTCTGTCTCACATATACGAGGCCTTTGTCTTCAGCTGTGGCTTACTACTGATGCAGGATCTTTTCCTGGTGCACCTCTCTTTTGTCTCTGCCCCTTCCTCCTGTCAAGAGCAAATTGGCTCCCTCTGTACTTAGTATCTGTGTTGAGCAACACTGAAGAGCATCATCCCGAGGTAAGAACCAAAACAGCTTTTATTCATGCTGTGCTGATTCTTACTGAGGGCTCCTATGTGTACAGAAGCTATTTCTAGTTTCCATTTGCCACATCTGCTTCACCCTCCTGTCCTGTATTCCCCTTTACTCCCCTAATTCCTTCTGTGAGACTCTCATTTTCTTCTCTCTCCTGACTCTGCTTTGCTGTCCATGTCCCCTGCTGTGTGTGGCCCAGGTAGGGTGGGCTGATGGGGTCACTGCCTCTTCCTGGGTCCCCGCTGGCATCCCCTTCCTTTGTAGGAGGCTCCTCTCCTTGCCCATGCAGAAGGCACTGGGCCTCTTTGTGGCATGGCATTGATCAGTGTGCATGCAGAAAGCAGAATGTCTCAGAAGGAGAGATGGCTTTGGACCAGCTGAGAAGCTGACATCACTCAAAAGCCTTTAAAGCTCCTGTCACTGGGTCTACAAGACTTTGGACTGTGTTTGTAGATATGTGATCTTATAGATTGCCAGAGGGAAAAAATATTCCCTGTCCTTTTTGCCTTTTGCACCATCAGGAGACACCTGGGGAGGGAAAAGCTGTGCTCCCAGCATATGACTGCCCTCTCTGTGCTGCTCCGTGGCAGGGGGTGGGAAATCAGCGACATCACTGTGCTGTTTGCTTTGCCTCCCTGCAAAGTGCCACAGCTGGCAGGGAGCCACGGCTGGGGCAGACTGCCGAGGTGCTTTGCTCTCTCTTCCTCTCTCCCCAGCAGCCTTTTGCCTTCATGGGAACAATGGGATGATGTGACTGGAGCCTTATTAATACTAACTCGCCTTTGAGGCTGTCACACCAAACAGGAAGCACAGACAGCCCCAGAATAGAAATTCAGTCCTTGCTCTGCTCCTGGGCAGAGGCTGCTCCCAGGGAATGCTCCCAGGGCATGTTGCCTGCCACACCCCTCCTCATGTGGCCGAGCTGCTCTGTCCCACACTGTGCACCCCCAGGTGCTTTGACTGGACCATGGTCACCAGAGTGTCATTCCCTGGAGCTGGCACTGGCAGGCAGGTGGATTTTGGGATGTGCCTTACCCTGCATGGCTGGGCCTGGCAGGTGATGTTTCCTGCAAGAATGGAGATATGCCAGGAGGATGGTAGGAACCTTGGAAAGGTGACTCTGGTTTTGGGGTCAGATCACACGAGAGGCTGTGCTGTGCCTGCCCCTTTTACTTCTGCTCTGAGGTAGGTTGCTTGTTGCCAGAACTGCAAATATCCCCTTGACCTGCTGACAACTTACCCTCTCCACACTCATTTTTCCTTTTGCACCAAAAAGTGGGGCTTTAGCACTTGCAGTTTCTACTGGGGTGTTGTTCTCTCTCTAACACATTTACAGAGACATCTGTTGAAATCAATAGACCATTAGGAAATACGGTGTAAGGGCTTTGATCCAAGTGCGGATGCACACCAGGCAGAGAGTTTGGATGTGTCAGCCAGACTGCAGGACCTCTACTAAAGCAAAACTTTCACACCTGCTTGCTTTAAACTGCCCTGAGCATCCTGAGTAATCCCCTTGCTCCCTCTGCTTGTCCTTCATACTCAGTGTGTTTTCAGCTCCTGAGAGTGGGTGTGCAGCATTTCAATGATGCTCCAGTCACTGAGACCTGCTGCTCCCTCTCCTGCAGTCCAGGAGTCATGTGACAGTGCTGGATTTTGGATGTCAGAACATTAATTTGTGCTGGGCACGTGCTGCTCCATGGTGCAGAGACAACACTGTGTGGCTCAGTGGTGTTGAGTAGGCACAGAAGTGTGGTGATGCTGCAGGGTGCCACATGCTGTTGAGGACAGCCACAGCCTTCCCAGGAAAGTCCTGTTGTCCCCCAGGCTTTGACTGGCTTCCTGTACAAGTGAGGATCATGGGGTTGTACCTAGTAGACTGAGCTCTTTGCAGCAAGTGCCATCTCCCTGTCTTTGTGCTGTAGTAAATATTTTTATGCTGGAAGGGAGGAACCTGCAGCACTGGCTGTTGGTATAAAGGCAGGAACCACGTTGTGGCCAGAGCCATCTTTGGTGTTGACTCTATTAGAAGGTGTTTGGGCTGGGAAGGGTCTCAGTAGAGATGTTTAGAAGAGACAATTGCAAGAGAGGTGTTCTAGTGTGCACAGATGAGTTTCCCTTCTGGGTGAAGAAGGATGCAATGAGGACATAGGTTGACTTCCTAGCTCAGGGACCCATCAAACCTCAAAGTTTTTCTGAAGACTGATGCACATCCAGGCTCTGGGTATGTGAATGGACTAGGGAGTTGTAGTCATGTCCTTACCTGACAGCATGGCACATCATGCCTCTACCCAAGCAGAGTCTCTCCATCAGTGTCTGAATTGCTTTAGGCTTTGTCAGGTTGGGACAAGAGCTCAGAGAGCTGGGGGCAGGCAAAGCTGTTCTTCCCTTTGTGCTATTGACATGATTTAGCACATTTTTAGCTGGTATTCCTTGGAGTTTGTCCTGAGCAGCTAAACGTAAGTAAAAATGGGAAATTTCACATTGAGGAAGAAACTAGCTTTGGTAAGCCCCAGCCTGGCATCTTGAATGCTTCTAGGCAGCCCTTTGAAGACCCATTTGTAGGGGTTTTCACTGACAATGGAGACATCCTGACCTGATTTGGTTACAGCAGATACAATTTTGCTTTACTTCCCTGACCATCTTCTGTGCTTCTGTCACATTTCCATTGCTATTCTTTAACCTCAGCCTTGCCACTCTCCAAAAAGTGCAGGAGTGATGATAACATGCTGCTTTCATCTGCAAATTATGCTCTAATCATGTATCTATTGATGGAAACACCCAAAAAATGCTGCTGGGCTGCTGGTAGGGAAAGGATGCCAGGCCACTCCTCAAATCCTCTGTTCAGTTCTTGGACCCCACATGCCAAGAAAGACATTGAAGTACTGGAGTGTGTTCAGGTAACAAGCAATAGGACAGGAGGAAATTACCTCAGGTTGCATCAGAGGAGGTTTAGATTAGGGTATTAGGGAAAATTTCTTCACCAAAA
The DNA here is from genome assembly GCA_013399455.1 of Anthoscopus minutus. Classification (NCBI taxonomy): domain Eukaryota; kingdom Metazoa; phylum Chordata; class Aves; order Passeriformes; family Paridae; genus Anthoscopus; species Anthoscopus minutus. Next base: position 81,129 of record VWYI01040075.1, on the reverse strand, counting down.
GGGTTGTCAAGCCTGTACAGGCTGCCCAGGAAGGTGGTCAGTCACCATCCCTGGAAGAATTTAAAAGATGTGGCACTTAGGGACATGGCTTAGTGGTGGATTTGGCAGTGCTGGGTTAATGTTTGGGCTGGATCATTCTTCAAGGTCTTTTCTAACCTAAATAATTTTATGATTTTCTGCCTTGGCACTCAGGATGTGCCAGGCTTCCCTTGCGTGTGTAGGTAGCTGGGAGGGTCACCAAGCTCACAAAGTTTCACGATAGGAAGAAGATTTTCTGACATTTCCAATAACCATCTCTGATCATATTTTACTGGAGGAGAAGAGGTTGAACTTGTAACTTATGTGAGACTGAAGGTATATCTGGGTTTTAGCAAGCGGTTTGTACAGCATGACCCTCTGGGAGTTAGGCTGAGATAAAAGAACCCATCACTGTATCTTCCTGTGGCTGTGTCTGAAGTTTCCAAGTCACAACACTCCTTATTCTCAGCTTCATGCCCCTGTGCTACTGATAATTCATGTTTCCAAGCTTCTATCACGCATGAGGTTAAACATGACATCTCCTGAAATGCCGAGTATCTTCTTCCCTGCACCTCAAGGTGATAAGCTAGGGGCAGATATGCTGAGAAGGAAATAAATTTAAAAAAAAAATTGAAGATGAGGAAATATATTCTCACACTCTGTTTGCAAGCTGAGAGTGAAGGAGAAAAAGAGCAGGGACTGAGCTTCTGTGTGGCAGCTGGGAACTGCATGGCTCAGGAGGCTGGGTAATGGGCTATGAAAGTCCTTCACCTCTGGGTTCACAGTGTTCATCCAGGCCAGCAGTGGGGAAATATTGTTACTCTGGCAGAGCTGCTCAGTGGTTTCTGTCAAATTAAAAGGACTTGATTTCTCTTTGAGAAGCCCAATTTCTGCTGCAGAAAGTGCCTAGGGAACCAAGAGCTGTTTTTTGCAAGACTGTTGTTGCCCCGTTGGGAATTACCAGGCTTCAATTAGACCAGCGGATAGAGGTGTGCACTTGTGACTTGGACACACAAATCTCATCTGCTTGATGCCAGGTGAGAAAATGCGTGTGCTCAGCTCAAAAGAACTGAAGAGATGGGCTGGATATCGAAAAGCAGGAAGTGGCTGGGCTGGCCAGACAAGAAGTGAATGAGAGTGCATTCCCATGGGCAGATCAATCCTTGGTGGTGGTAGCTGGGAGCCTGGAGAACCACCCAAGATTAAACCAACTCCCTGACTGTCCCTTCCTGGGATAAGGGTGGATTCACATGTAGCTCAAACCATTACACACTTGTTATCAGTACCATATCAAAATGTGTCAGGCCCTGGAGAAATTTGCATTCAAGATTAAAGAATTTCTGGCTGAAGGACCAGTCCTATAAAATTCAGGAAGCGAGAAGTATAAAAAGCACTTGGTATTCAGGCAAGGGCTGGGGAGGTGGCATATGCTTTTGGTGACTTTTCAGGTGTCAACAGTGACAAAGTGTAAACTTCCCAAGTCAGGCTGCACTCGGCTGGAGGTGGCGAAAATGCTAAAAGATCGGTGCAAGCTGTGGCTCTGGGCAGGGAGTGAAATAATTGGCCTGACCTCAGGACAGGTGTCAGACAGGCTGCGCTTGAACACTGGCTTGCTTCAAGAGACATCAGAAAAAATGTTCAAAACAACCACTGATGGAAAAATCTAAAGGAGGGAGCTTTGGAGCCCTCAGAGGATGGGAGAGCAGTTAACTGTGTGCTTCACTGATGAGACTGGACTAAACAGAGCTTTTGCAGGAGACTGATGAAAACTTTCAAGACAAAGGTTCAGGAAGGAGGGAATATCCCTGCATTTCCTGTGCAGATCTTGAGAGACTGCAACGCTTTACCCATCTTATGTGTTTTAGGCATTTTGACAAGGAACTTTTAAGCATTGCCTCAAAATCTGGTGCAGGCAGCAGTTGCATTTCTGATGCTGGGGTTTGGGAGGGCTGTGAGCCGATGTCATGGGCTGAAATCCTTCTGTCAGCGATCAGAGGGAGGGTTGGGGCCCTTAGGTTTGTCTTAACATCTGATGCCAGCTCCCCAGAGCTGCTTGGGGCTTTCTGAGCCCATGCCTCACATTATTGCAGTGACCTTTCTCACATTGCTTTGGGCTTGTGTCTGTGCAGTCTACCCCTGTCCATATTGAAAACAGGATTTTTTTTACTTTCTACATCAAGAGGCAAATTGAAATCCATAAAGCAGGATTTAAGCCGTTAAGGCATTCCTGTTAATTAGTCTTCTGAAAGTAGAAAAGGCAGAGAGGTAAGATGCAAAGCCCCTTATCTCAGGGGTGGACTGTGCGATGGAGTCGTTGGGGGCTTTTCTGTTTGTTCGGTTTCTGAGGTAAGTATGCTCACTAATGTCCCATGGGGAAGAGCAGGGCTTAGCAAACAAAGCCCTGTGAAAAGGGAGAGCCAGAAATAGAAAGGCTGTGAATATAGAAGCCCCAGGCAGCGTCTTCCTCTGCCTGGAAGAAACTTTCCTTATTACAAAAGCCACCCTCTGACTGGATCTCTGATGGCCCCAAGCAGTCAGGGGAAAACAAGGCCGTCAAGTGGCTTTTTTNTTTTTTTTTTTTTTTTTTTTTTTTAGCCACTGTAAAGACATATCCATAAAAGAAGCAGCAGGAGGGAAGGTGGGAAAGGGAGGAGGAAGAGGGAAACAAAGGGAAGTTGTAGCCAGACCTTTCACTGTCTGAAAACAGCTCTGGTGTTAACCCTTTAACAATGCTTTGAGCATCCTCAAGTCCTGAAAATCTGCTAATTAATCCACAAGCTTGTGCAAAGGTGAAAACGTTGCATAGGCCAAATTTGGATCATTTTTGCTGCACAGTTTTGCTGAAGAAATGCTCTGCTTGTGGTTGATTCAGTGGTAAAGAGAAGTGTTGGGACCAAGGAGAAAATTCTGGGACATAACTTTGAATGGCTGAAAGGCAGCAAATTGCTGGGAAGGAAATCTGGGGGAGATATGGCAGTTTAAAAGGTAATCTCTCATATGGCAGTTTAAAAGGTAGTCTCTCACATGTCCACATTAAGGGTATGGACACGAAGTACTCTCTGGAGAGTGTGACAAGCATTAAAGGGTTAAAAAGGATCAAAAGGCAGAGGGACTTATGGCCTTTACAAAGGGATGCTCACTGTACTTAAGTGGTTCCCACAGAAGACATTCTTTAACATTCCTCTGTTAAGAGATTTTAAAATAGATGCTTTGCATTTGCAGAGAGTAATGGCAATTCACAGAAAACATCAAAACGTGAGAAAGCTCAAACTGATTTCCAGGAAATTTGCTAGAAACAGCTTTTCATTTTGTAGGTAGCACAAGTCAGGCACAGCATGAAGATGCTTTGTAACATTTCAGTACCTTCTCTTTAATACCCTTCTGATAAATTATGTCTGAAAAGGGTTATTATGTGTCTTTAAAGGGTTGCAACCACGCTTTTTGCATCTGTGGCTTCAGAGGACTGCCCCACACCAGCTGCAATAACCTCTGTTTCCAGGAGAAGGATTTTCAGGGGTCTGCCTTGGAACTGCAAGCTTCCACTGTCCCCTTCTCAACTCCTGTGGCCCTGCTGTGTCTGACACAGAAGCTGTGCTGGTGTCTTTTTGTGCACACCGCTGATGGGGAGTATTGCACGTGAGAAGGAGCAGCTGTGAGGCAAACAAACCAAGCAGAAAGAAATCCTGCAGAAAGCTCCAAGGAGATGTTCCTTGTGGGCCAGTGGTTTGCTCCATAGGTTTGATCCACTGAGGTTACATTTCTTGTTGATGACTTCCAACAACAGAAAGTTGCCGGGTAATTCGAGACCTGGAACGAGGGATGTGTGAAAGGCATAGGAACACACTTTGGGGTGCCACGTATGTTGCTAACCTGAATTTCTTGCCCCTCAATCATATCAGAAATGTGTATGGCAGCTAAATACAGTCAAACCTTCTCAGGATGATGAAGCTGTTGAGGAAAGGTTAAGTAGAAACAATGGGATAAACTAGCTGAGGGGAAACATAGGTTGAATACCAGGAAAGCATTTCTTCACACTAAGGTCACTTGGGCTGGGAGAGAGGGAAGGAGGGAAGTGGCAGCTCAGCCAGCTGCCTTTTCGAGGCATGGGATGGCTGTGGGGTTGGGGGTGCTGGGAGAAGAGGGTTTGGGTTCTGCAGAGATGCTGCCTCACAGCGTTTTCTGCCTCTGAGCGCTCATGAATGGCTGGAAAGGGGAAATATCCTAATGCTCCTGTGCCCATGGGCTCTGAAATAAGTAAAAAGGAAAACCAGAGATTAAGCAAGGAAAAAAGAGTGGTTTTAAAAGAATTCATTGGAAACCTTTACCTGAACAGGTAACAATCACTGCCCAGAAATATCTGCAAAAAGAAGTGTGAAAGGGACACCTCTGGCCAGGAACTCGGCTGATTAGGGATCCCTGATTGCAGCTTGGGGTGAGGCTCGGGCTTGGCACTGCAATGGTGCTTTTGGCAATTTGGACTGCAACAATTCCCTGCAGCCCCTGTCCTGGTCAGGTCAGCACATATGGAGAAAATCCAGCCTCTGCAGCTGGGTTTTCTGCCGAGCTGGATGTAAAGCATGTTGCTCTAAATGGTAACTAGATAGGCTGCAGTGTGGAGGTGTGAAGGTAAACCTGTGTGCAGGTATGAAGGAGTCTCTCTGTCTGTCTGATTAGAATATAGATTTGGATATAAAATAAAAAGGATAAATATGGGATCATTGAAGAATTTTTTTCATTTAGCTTTTGTAAATACTCAGCCCTTTGTGTTGAAGACAGTTTACAGTATACGAGTAACAGGAAATGAGACTGAAATATTTCCTTGCTTTTCTGTATTGTACCTTGCTACAACCATACCCCCCTCCCCCCCAAAAAAAACCAAAACAACCCAACAAAACCAAAAACTAAAAAACACCCCACCTTTGGAAAACTGATTGTCCTTTTGTTCCTAAAGATTATGAAGGATATTTTTGGATCAAGTTTTTTATTCACTTTGTTGAGTCTGAGTGGAGATGGACTTTGTGTGTCAAAGCTTGACTCCACCTTCTGAAAGGTTCCTGTCAGCACAGAACAGAGATGTGACACTAAAATTAATTTTGCCATAATTCACCTGCCAGTCAGTCAGCTCAGCTGTGTCCCTAGTGTGAGTGGCACCCCAGTTACTAGAAATTCTCTTTCATTCTTCTTAATGTTTAGTCGCTAATTTAGATGTCATCTGAAGCTGCAACAGAAGAAAACACAAGGACTATCATTCATTACCTAAAGAAATTACCTGGGAGAACTGCTTAAGGTGTATTTGTACAGCTGGGCAGTGTGAATGAGGCCACTGAACTATTACCATTTCCAGGAGGACTGCAACCCGGAAACTTCACAAAACCATCCAATTATTTTAGTCCTTTTCTGAAGTCCTCAGAAGAGGAGGCCAGATGGGAAAGGAATTTATCATGGAATCTGAAGATACTGGCATCTGGTTTCCTTCTGGCCTAGGGACAAAACATCTGAGTTAGTATTTGAATGCTGCTTTCCTGCATGAAATTGTGTGGTGGAGGCTTGGTCTCATCCCACTCTGTGGTCTAACTGGCCTCCTTGAATTCAGCTTAAATAAAGATGTTGCTGCCTAGAAAGGTGTTGGGGGGAGCTCGAGCTTCCTCCCTCTCTGCAGAGTCAGGCAGGAGAAGAACTGGCTGGGGTTGTTCGCCCCCAGGATTACTCGAGGTGTCATTTCCACATTCTGTGTGGGACACCATTTCTCAGTCATCCTCAGCTTGGTCTTCCCAGGCTCACTGGAACTGTGGTGTCAACACCTGGATGGTCCCAGATGATGATGGGGCAGCTCCTGAGTGACACTGACTGCTGGCCATGCCTTTTGTTGGCACCGAGAAGTGAGAAGTATGAAGTGGGTGCCACTGGCAGGCTGAAATGTAACTTCCATATGGATATACTGGCTCTGCTGCAAGCCCCCTGCAGGGGTGCAAGCCAGGAACAGTTACAAAACCCATGTTAGAAGGGATTGCACTGCCTCGGAAAGCATTAGGGCAAATGCAGGTTTCACATTTTCTGCCACTAGTGACACCAAAGCAATGACATGAGGAGGAAGGCATTGGGTGGAGTCTGCCCAACCTGCCAGACACTCTCTGCCTCCCCAGTACCCCCTCAAGAACCCACTCTGACTTCAGGCAGGGACTGACACAAGTGATGCAGTTAATGAACAGGAGAAAATCGAGGTGGTGAGAGATACCTGTCAGCTGGTGGCAGAGGGTGGATAAACGATGGTGGGGTGAAACCATCATGACAATTGGAGTGGCTCTGGCTGAAGCCACAGAGTGGATCCTAGGGCAGCCACAGGGAGCAGGCAGTGTTTGGCTGGGTGCTGCTCTACATCATCATTGCTATGCTTTCTTGCTGGAGCCTTTCCCCTGCCTGGAAGTCCTCTCTGCCTCCCTTGTTTTTCTTCTCCACATTGCAGCAATTCTGCTTGGGTGAGATGGAACTTGGTTTGCTTTTAGCAGCAGAGGAAATCCAGCAAGCACCATTGAAACTGAGATGAAATATGCATATTCTGTAAGGCTGACTAAGGCTGTGAGACACTTGGCTGCCTGGAGATGCTTCAGATGAGTAAACAGGGGTAGGAAGTCCCTACCCAAAAAGAACTCAGAGCAGAGACCCAGAGTGTTTGTAAGATGAGTGAGTACAGAAAAGCCAGTTTGATATCTCACAAAGTTTAAAGCTTTGGCTTCACCCTTGTGGAAGGCCTTTGGAGAGACAGGGAACCCTAGGAGGTAGAGATGGACCCAATATCTAGCAGGATAGGAAACTCTCATGTCCCATGAGACCAGCTAACTGGTGAAAACAATCTCCAGTGCCCTGTCAGCTGGAGAAAGCAGCCCACTGCAGCAGGATTGCTGGAGACTTTGAGATTTGCAAAGGAATGGCACCATTTTATTTTGTTTCTCTTTCCATTTTAAATCAAAGATAAGTTATTCCATCCTCCTCAAACCACCAGACTGAAGTTCCAGTCTAGCTTGCACCCCCAAAACCACACTGACTTCAGTGTGTGAGCTGAATTCAGCCTTTGGCCCTAACCCCCACAGAAGCTGAGACAACTCAGTTCTGGGCTTGGGCAGATCCTGTGCATGTACACTCACAGTGCAGCCCTGGAAACTGGGGGAGGAGTTTTTTGTTTGATTTCTGGTATTTACTTTCCCACCAAGCTGGTGCATGGAGAGCTTGGTACCTGCAGCAGAGTGAGCACAGGCACTTGTTTCCAGAGCCAGCTCTGGCTGGAAGCAGCCCTGAGTTTCCTGCATGGTGTGGTGAAGGAGCCTTGCTAAAAGCATCCTGTGGCCCTGACAACAGGGAGTTAACCAGAGGAGCCAAGTGACCTCTCTGGAACATTTTCTGCCACCATGAAGACCAAAAATCTGTGACTGTTCTTCTGCTTCCCAGTGTAGTAGGTGATGCTGAGCAAGGAAAGCTGAGCTCAGGCAAAGGACTGTATTCAGGCATCTGGGGGAGAGGTTTTGGGAATCACAGTTTATAACTGGTAAAACTGAGACTTGGTTGGCCTGACTTTTTTCAGAGGTATGTAGCACATGTGGCCCCTGCATGACTGCACTTGTAGCATGGGCATTTGCCACTTAAGGTCAGGGCATGGATACACAGGAACCCACCCTGAAAACCTTCCCATGACAGCTCAAAGCATAAAACTAGAGAAAGGAGGAAAACCAGCTATTTTCCATCCTGTTCTCTGTTTTGGTTTTTTGGCCTTTGAAGGAGTCTGTGAAACTCTGAGGGCAAGGGAGTCAGGACTTTTGGGTGACCAGTGCTCAACATATTCTCCATGCTGCCATAAGCCCTTCAAGAGACTTTGGGTAACTGGATCAAGGAAACACAAAATTCTTGCACTGCTAGAAGGATGAGCTGACAGGTTTCAGTCAAGTACTGGGTTTGATGGGGAGGTTAGATTAGACTGAATTGTCCCCCATGCCACGTACAACCACGTAATTTCTGACTCTTCTTAGAGCAGTGACAGAACTCTGAGTTCAACAGCATGGAAATAAAGGTAAATAGTTTAAAAGTTACTATTTATTTCATGATTCCTTGCAGGAAGTGGCATCACCTTTGGGATCTGAGATCTATACAAGCTTGTGTCTCTGATACTGGCAGTGAGAGACTGGGAACAAGGACAATCATTCTTTTTAACCCTCTAGCATGCTTGCTATTGTCTTTGCAACTCTAGCATCTGAGTAATTCTGTTCTTTCAGTCCAGTGCTGGTTATCTCTTTGCTGGTGGTGAGATGATTTGATATGCAGCAAGGCCAGTACAGCCTTTCAAGCCTCCTTGCCTCTGCCTGCCTTCCTCCCATGGTGAGCAGAGTTATCACCCTCTCTGACTTTGAATAGGGTGCTTTCAGAACAAGCCCCAAATACCTGGGAATATTTAAAGCAGCACACATGAGGGTTGGTTGCTTTTTTTTTTTTTTAGCTCTGCATTGACATTCCTGTGTTATCAACCCCGGGGAGCTTGTTGCTTTCATAAGAAGGAGAGCTATGAATGGTCCAGGAATGTGATGTTCCACTCAACCCTATCTCTTATCAGCACACATAAGGCTGCTGTGTCTTGTGGAAAGCTTTTCCATTGCCGTTAGCAGCTTGTTTCTTCTCCCAAAGTTGCTTTTCACTTTATATATATCCTGCCTGTTCCTGATGAAATACCCATCCATCTGCAACAGTAGCCACCTCATTTCCTTTGAAATCCCTTCAGCCCTGCCTGCTCGTCCAAGCCCAGGGCAGGTTACTCCAGCTTGCTCTAGGGGCACCTTAGGGATGTCTCTCCTCACCTGCTCATTTTGGAAAGAGTTTTCTCTGAGGCAGTGTGGCAGTGTTGTGCTTCAGAGGATGCTGATGGGGAAGGGGTCTGGTACAGGGGGCAGTTCCCTGCAGCCAAGAACCAGTCCCAGGTGCACCCCCTTAGCATGGTGGTGGGTGAAATTGTATCTTCAATAAGCAGGTATAAATATATAGGTGGAAAGCTGTAGGCAATGATGTGTTTACAAGCCTTGCCAAGGGCCAGACTTTGCCTTGAGCATCAGTTGCAGCTCAGTTACCACGATGGGCACCATGTGGTGATGGTGCTTAGAGAACCTGACCCCAGAGGGAATCTTTTAGAGAGACTGATAAAGACAACCAGGCCATAAAAAAGAGATAAAAATAAAATTTTTTAAAACAAGCCTTTGGTATTTGTTTAAGAGATAAGATGAGCCAACAAAAATGCAGAAGACAATTGTTTACATGCGCACACAGACACATACACCAGGAAGAAAATTCTTTTCCAAAAATAGTTCCTGACTTTTTATTTATAGACTTTTTTTCCTCCCCTTTCTTCTGACATGAAGCAGAACATTTACATAAGGGGCAAAGAGATCTGATGATGAATAACTGTTTCTTAGCAGACCAAAATCCTCATTAGACCTGCCAGCAGGGACAGATGTCTGGGCCCAGAGATAGCACCAGAATTAGCAAGTATCATTTAACTGCCTGAAGTCTTCAGCTAACAGTAGCCAATCTCCTAATGTTCAGTGGGATTTTTTTTCAGAGCATCAAAATTATGGCAGGTCTGATTTATTGAATTTAAAAAGTTTCATGGGGCAGAATAAAAGGCTTAGTTTGTGTCTGAGCTACACCTTATTCATCGTGGCTTCTGCTCTCTAGGCCTTGACCACCAACAAGCAAGAAAAGTATGGTGAAAGCCCTTGTTGAGTATGGAGTGCCAGACTGTGGGCTTAGGGGATGAAGAAGGCAGAGGAGGAGGAGGAGGCAGGTTACCAAGGAGAAGCTTTGCACTTTGAAGTGCACATAAAACAAGATGCCACCACTGGGCAGAGGATGACGGGAGCAGGGGCATGGAGAAACACATTCTTTAGCTTTGTGTGAGTGTATTTTTAGTCTTGCAGAGTACAGAACCAAACTTTGGACAAAAATAGCTATCCACTTACATAACATCCTTGCTTACAATACTCCCCCCCCCCGCTGAAGCCCTGGGAGGCTCCTGGAGCAGGGGCTGTCAGTCACAGCAGCCGTGACTCAGCATGGACGTGCATCCCAGCCCCACAAAGCCAAGATTTGCAGTGCTTACACTGCACAAGGCATGGGGCAGCAGATGTGAAGCAACATTCCAGATCCATGGTCCCAAGGATGAGGCAGGGTGTTGACCAGGGCATAGAGATGCAAACGGGGCAATTCTTTCCCTTTTTTCCTATTTGCCCATGGCAAATGGGCAGGATGGAGAAAGGACAAGGGAAGGGTTTCCGTTCTATGGGTCCCTGGTTTTGCTTTTTTAGGGTTTCTTGAACAGTAGGCAGTCCAGATACTGAGCCCTTGCTCTGCATTGCCTTGCAGTGGGAGTTGTTGTTCTGACAGGGCTCAGTTTTAGTGTCACTGTATCCCTGCCACTGCTGTAATTGACTTCTGAGAAGTGAGATTCCAGCTCAGAAGCTCTGAACTGAAGAGGTTTGGAGTGACAGTTCAGCCTTTGACCCTCTTCTTAGGACAGAGGCATACTCGTGCTCAGGGGAAAGTTGCCTGGTCACATCCCGGGCTCCAGTTATTCTGGTGATAAACAGGGGAGTGTGGTGTCAAGGGTGCTCATTCTTTCCATTTGCACTTTGAACATGCGTAGTTAGAGATTAGTAATGTGTCATCCTTTCTTTATCCTGTTTTCCCTTGGCAGCCATGCTGTAAGTGGATGAGCCTGGGCAAGTAGGTGATACTGGTTTGTTTGCCAAAAGCAACATTACGAGGTGATAGCATTCGTTGGCTCTGAAGGACCAGTTCTGCTGAACGTGCTTGTTTTTCTAAGGCACCAAGGTGGAATGGGTTTCGGTTAAAAATAACTGACCTCCCTGTGCTGAGCCTAAGCATTTTTTCCTGGGAAGCCATTTTTAACCACAGATGGTCACCAGATGCAGTGGTTATCCAGGAGATCAAAGCTGGAAGCCCCCCATGGGGAGGAATTGAATTCTTTCCTTTTGCTATCAGACCTTCTCAAGTGGAACATCTTCCTGGTTATCCGCTGGTGTGAAGGGAAATGTTTGGGGGGAATATGTGGGAACATTGGGTCAATGAGAGACGTGCAGTGGTGTATGTGTGCATGCTTGGGAACAAACACTGACTGCTGATGGATTCTGAGAAAGCCAGGGCTGTCCACCGTGTCCCAAAATAGCTCATGTAAACAGGTGGCCTTACACTGCATCCATATGCTGTGATGGAGATGTACGGCCTTGAAATGTAATTTGTTATGCAATTTATCACAACAGTCATCCTCCAGGGGCTTTAGGGCCTTACTGGGAAGAGACAAGGAGAAACGAGAGACAAGCTTGCTTTATTGAGCTAAATAGTAAATTGTTTTCTAATGCCTTGAAGTGATTTTGTTGGGAGTCTTGTGTGACGTCAGAATAGAGCGGTGCATTTATAGAAATGTTATTTTTATCTGAGCTATGTGGAGGGGTGATGCTAAAATATCCATATTGTTAGTGGTTGTGAAGAAAATATCTTCCAGCTCCCTGTCTTTTCAACAGCATCAGCTTGGGATGCTGTTGTAGGCCAGGTCCCTCTGTCATCCTCACAGAGGGACATACACACATCACATGTAGGATGCAGAGAGCGTCTGAGGGGGTGTATGTTGGGGGAAAGCACAGTCTGGCACTTTGGGCAGCACACAGATTGGCTTTCTGCACTACTTTGCACGACAACACCACACCAGGTGCACTGCTTGCCCACAGGCTCAGTGCTGACACCAAAATGTGGGCGGCCCTTCCCCGTGTCTCAGCGGTGGTGGCAGGATCCACCACAACTTTGGAGGTGCTGGCAGGGGCTCCTTATCTCTCCCACAGCATGGCTGAGCTGATCCATGCAGGGACCATCACATGCTTCCCATCTGCTTCGGCCTCAGCCTGATATATCTCACCTTGGCAGATTCTACCTCCAGCTAATTTTATTATTCTTTTATTTAGAGCTATTCAGACCTTTCCAAAAACAGAGGGAGTGAAAATGCTGTGGTTTGCCCCAGTTAAAAATCTGGTTAGCTTTTTCTAGAGTAGCTCTGATACTCATACTGCTGGGAATTATGAAATATGTTGGGACCTGGTCTGTTTACCAGCCCAGCACCTCTGGGTTATGTTGTGTCAAACCTTGGAGGGCAGGAAAGTAGTTTGCATATGCTCATATGGATTTTACAGAGAAATTCCCAGAAGATTTTATATGCTTTAAGCAAGTCCAAGCCAGGGACTGAGTAAGACTTTGGCAGCTGGCAAGTCTGTGTCCAAATACCTGAGTTGAAGGCAAGAATGTCTTCCTGTGCTGTTAGTGCTCATCCTGTTAATATATAGACAAAGATCAAACAAAACCCCTCCAAATATGAATAGAAGTGTCTTCAGAGTGGAGCCTGAGTATGGCACAATAAAAAGGCACATGGAGGGGCATGAAACAAAACCCAGAATTCTCATTCAGTGATTGATCGTGATCCAGAATGGGACCTGAATGTGGGAAGGGGAAATGGTCTGCAGTCATGCATCTGGTGGTTGTGCAGTACTACCTGCACAATGAGTTTAGGAGTTAAAACCCTCAGAAACCTCAGTGCATGTTTTGCTGTATCCTCAGTAGTCTGTGTTGGATCTTCATGGAAATCTTGTTCAAGTCTCACTTTAGTGGCTTAAATCCATCCTGCAAGCTCCCTTGATACCTCATTGTTGGAGCTAACAAACCCTAAAGGCCTTTGAAAACTCCTGCTGAGCACTGATTCCTTTTCTCCTGGTAGCTTTTCTCAGGCTGTTTCTGCACAATTCGCTGTTCTCATGGCCTGGTGTCAGTCCAGGGTTCAGGAGGGGTTTGCTATTGATTTTTACAGGTTGCTGTAGGTGTTTCACATCACTGCTGTAGCTGCACAACCTGACATCTCTGCCTAGACAGGCTCTGGGAATTAAGTGAAGCATTTGCCCCAAAGGCTTTTCCCCACCCATCTGGCACTCATTGTGTCTAGGAGGACTTTCTGTCCCTGCACAATAGTCTTTCCTAGGATGTTCAAAGTATTGAAAGAGAGCAGGTTTTCATGCAAAAGGAAGTCACAGGCAGATCTGATCCCTAGCACTGCTTTACAAACAGCAGGAGAACTAGCACAGAAATGTAAGGTAATTCCCTTACCTTTGCTGAGTAGAACCTTGAGCACTTGTGGGCTACTCAGGGGACAAGTACCACCAAAAGTGGCACATGATGCATGACAGCATCTCCTTTACATAAACTCCCACAAACCAAAATAAGCCTTCTTCAGCAGAGGAAAGGCAGAGAGATATGTGTTGAGTCTTGTTTGTGCCCACAATACCATGCACATGTTCCTAACTTTTTATAGAAACACTCTTGTTTCTCTGTGTGTACATTGGTTTGGGATTTTTTCATCTGTGGGGATTTATCCCACGAGTTGGTCCAATCAGCTCCCAGTGTTGGGAGATCATGGGAGGCTGTATAGTGAAAATAACTCATGAGAACTGAAAAAGAAAAACGCTCAGGACGTCCAGGCTATTAATAAAGGCTAGTGTTGCCAATCCCTGTATAAGTTTGCTGCATCAAGGACACAGAATTTGCTACTCAAACTATTTTGGCTCTTTCAGCCAAGAGTGCTTGAACTCATGTTGAATTTGTGACATTTTGGCCTCTGTTCTGTGCAGGAAGATTTGGTGCAAACCTGCATGAGGGGCACGGCTACAGCACCATTGCAGTGGAACGCTGTGGAGCATCCTGTGGTGCCTCTCCCGTGGAGACAGAGGGCTCACCACGGATTTTGGCATGGCTGCACCCACAGGTGGCTTTGGTGAACCTCAGCCTACAGCCTGGCTGTATTTCTTCCCTCTATCCCATGAACATGCACACCACTTTAATCCAGCGCCAGGAGCTTCCTACTGCTTCATAAAGCACTTGCAGCATTGATTGCCAGTCTTTGCACTATGGGAGCAATAACTAACCAAGCTGTAATGTTTTCCATTGCATATTTAACTCTGTATGCACGGCATGCCCTTGCCAGAGCTTGGATTTGCAATTCCACAGCCTGGGAAATGCATGCACAAGGTACATCTTTTGTTAATGATCCCAGTCAATGATGCCTTCACCACCACAATTTTAAAGAGCAGTGCACAAACAAATTGCTGCACTTCTGAGGGAGCACTTACATAAATATAGGAAGAGCTTGCTTTACTGTGATCCATGTCTTCCAGGCAGATCTCAACCCCCACCTTCCGCTTCCCTCTGTATTCTGCTGATGCCAAATCAGCAAATGTTCAGAGAAACAGGATAGGCCGCAGCTGTAAACCAGCAATGGCATCTTGTGTGTTGGGCTGTTGTTTTTTTTTTAGTGTGAAAGGCTGGAGTAGTGCAACACTGAAATTGCATTGGCTAAGATAAAAAATGGATCAGACAAATATAGCTGGGCATATGCTGAGTGTGGGTATGGGTTTTTAATTTCCCTTCTTCAAACCAAGATCTATAATAAGATGTTTCCTGGCTTGTGTGTGAGTGTTTTTAATAACTTCTTTTTTTTTTCTTGCTAGATATTTCTGGACATGGCTATACTAGCCAAGCCCTGCACAGTAGCTACAGTGAAAATTGTTTTACATCTTTGAGCTGAGAGTACAGTAGGTGCCATAAACTATTCTTCAAGTCTACTCTGTCAACGGGTGAGCATATTAGCAGCCTTTCTTTGCAAACTGAAGCAGCATCAGATGGCAAAGAGGTTTTGTTTGCAGGAGAAAAGCACAATTCTCAGCTTGGAGCAAGGGAGGTGTGCTTTTAATTTATCTGCCTCTGAAGTCACAACAGGTAATGGATTTGCTCCTTGATCTTCCACTTTGTCAATCCCAAATCCAGTCCAGTCTGGACCCCAAATCTTCTCTGAGGGCCAGCAAATCCCACAGCCATGCAGCAAGCAGGAGATGCTGCAGGATTAAGGGGCAGAGAAACTGGTAAGCAGAAAGCTTCCCACAGAATCATGCACACACACACCACCAGCAGCTACAGCTGCGGATTTGCATGGAACCACACTTCCCGTAAGCTTTGCTGAGCCCATACTGTGCCCATTATCTCTTAAGCTGAGCTAATTCAGTTTTATATTCCCCATCCTTGTCCCACACTACAAAGGCAGGATGCTCAGAGAGTCACTCTGGGCAGCAGCATTTCTCCATCACTGCAAGAGCCAGTACGTCACCTGTGGATAAAGTAGGGCTTTGGGGCTGGAGTGAGTCATACCTGGTGACCACTTCTTACACTGGACTTTAAAGTACCTGCCAGGGGAGGCAGCTTATTAGAAGTCCTATGAAATGTGTGTGCTTGCTTAAAATCCCCTCGTCAGATGTCATCTGAATGACAAATTTCAGCTTTCACTCAAACAAAATGATCTCACATCTGGCTTTAGCAGCTCTGACCTAGGTGGCTCAGAAACCTGAAGGCGTATCCAAGGTATGCTCTTATTTTAACCAACAGGATTTCTTTTTAAAGTCAGCATCATGGCTGGAAGAGGCCTGAACTGCAGCTATCTTCAGGCTGGATCCAGCTCCCAGGTCTCAGGGAGGACATGTTTCTAAGCCTCCTGCATAATACTTGAACTTTAATTTGACATGAGTCAGCATTGTAGTGATGTTATGGGAAAGGCAAACATTGGACTAAGGAAGTGTGTGCCATAAGAAAAGATCAAACTAACTCGACCTACTGGGACTGAGGGAAGGACATTTCTCCAGGGCACAAGCCAGCTGAGAGAGGGAGACATTTCTGCTGAGACATTTGCATCCCGCCTCTGTGGAATCTAGTACGGGGATATCCCTGATTGGAAAGGGAGACAATGGAGCAGTGGAGCATTTGTTCCTCATGTGATTAAGAGTTAAGTGGGGAAATACTCTACCTCTGTATTTCTTCTCCTCATCTCAGGGATGGGATCATCACTGTCATTCTGCCTTATGAGTGTTAACAGTACAAGTAATCATTCCGTGGGCCTTATCATTTCAGGGCCATGTCAGTCCCTCTGATAAACAAATTTATAGCTCCAAGTGGATGCAGAGTCAAGAGTCAGTGGTGGCTTTAGGACAAAATGAGCATGAAAGTGGGTTCTCCTGTGGGTGGAGAAGAACACCGCCCTGATCAGTTCCGGATGTCTTCTTCTGCAAGCAATAATGCACATTCCTCTTGGACCTCTGAAGCAGTTAACAGTGGGCAGGGGAAGAAAATAGGACCCAGACATTTCTATAGGAATGCAGTTCACTACTTTCTTAAATGCCAGGTGCCACCATGATTTTGCCACTTCATCCACAGTGTGATCCCAGCTCTGATGAGTTGAGCCCTAACCTCTTTCCAGGGTGCACGTGTAGGGCAGTATGTCTGGAATCAACTTTACAAAAGGGGTCTGTCCCTGCCTTCCCCTCCATGTCCAGCTGGGCCATGCTCAGCTGCTGGGATAGGGAGTTCTGGGAGCAACTGCAGGGCAGCTGCACTGCTGAGGAGCACACCCCTTCTGCTCAGATTGGAAAGGGACTATCCTGCTGCTGGTCTCACCACGGCTGTGCTGCCATCCCCCAGGCTCAGCTCCCATTCATTCAGGCCTGGCTGCAAATGCCCAGGGCTGGGGAAAGTGCTGCTGATGCTGAAAATGTGGCTCAGCAGTGGATGCTGAACAGGTTCTGCCTACAGGGAAAGGGCTTTCTGTAAAAGCTGCCTGAGCTGACTGGTGTGTGTGGTGTTTTACTGAGGGCTCTGTCCTGCTCAGCCTGCACTGCGGCTGCAGCTGTAACAAAGGCAAAACTCACATTATCCTGCAATATATTAAGAATTAGTCCCTGTTATTTGGGCCTCTTGTGTACCAGGTATACCTGGGCTTGTGTTTCACCTTTGTGCTGAAATGTCCCATGGCCAGCTCAGGAGCATAATCTGTCTGCACTCAGCTCATTTTCACGACCTCAGTATCGCATCTGTCCTCATTTATTATCCTAGATCTACCAGGTGGAATGGCCAGGGTGTCTCATAGCAGGAGGGATTCCTGGGCATGGCAGAGCCTCTGCTGGGGGTATCAGCATCGTCTGCCTGCAGGAAGAGCACACATCTCACTGCCCCAGCAGGTGTCCTACAAATGAGATTTTGCTCCCAAGCATAGCCATGATGTTTGTGTTCCTTCCCTCCAATGGTTCTCACTTCCCAGGCATTATCAACACATCCATGTGTCCAAGCAAACCAAGGCCCAGGGGTTGGGGAGGGTCTCCCAGGTTACACAGTGCCTCTCAGGTGTCTCTGTGTTCATGCAGACTGTGCTTGGCCTGTCTCTTCCTATGGAAGTGGTGCAAACCAGGAGTTAGGATTGCATGATGCTTGCTAAACAGCACAAAGACACCTCTGGTTTGGGAGGGTTCTTAGGAAATTCTTGATGAAATCAACCTGCAGCTGGCTGCTTTCCTTCTGTGCTGGCTTGTGCCAAGTGATCGCTTCCCATTTTCCTCAGATCCAGCTTTGCAGACATGCAAGGACACCTCCCCTCAGCCTGAGCTGAAGTGATGCAACGAGACCATTGTGTCAGAGACAGCCTGCACACACAGCACCTCACACAAACAGTAATGGGCTTCCAGATTACTTCTGCTGCTGCCACGGCATCATCCCTTCTCGGCATGTCAATCACCGCCTTCCCCCGGGGAACATTCCCATTTCCCAGGAGGATGTGGAGCTTTGATCACAAGCCATGGCAGTGGGATGGAGCACAGAAACATCTCTAAGCCCTTCCTACGCTGACACCAAGCAAGGTGACCCTGAAACTGGCTGGCAATGGGACAGCGAGGCACAGGGCAGGGTGCGCTTCACGGTGCCTCGCGTGCCTGAAGGGAGATGGGAGAGGAATTTCCCTGTCCTTGGTGCAAGTGGGGCTGGTAGCAACATCCTTCCTCTCAAGCCATGATGGGAGAAGGAGTTAATTCACCCCTGACAACAAGTGTTAAAGTGCTCGTTCTGGCAGCCAGTGTCAAGCAGCAGGAATACACTTTTGAGAAAGAGATATTAGGTAAAATGCAGCAGTGACCCAAGGTGTAATTAGCTCTGCTGTCACATAGAAAAGGACACGTCTGTATAGATTATTTCCAATTTCTAGCAACACCTGCTCACTTGCTTTAACCAGGTTTCTCAAAATAAGGACTAATTAGCACTTCCTTGGAAGCCCAGCTCTCTCCAGGCAATGGCTTTACCTTTCAGTTGGTATTCCTTCTGCAGGAAGGCACATTAATTACTACATCAGGAAAAGCTAATGGCAGCAGGAAACCATTGTCATGCCTAAAGCTAATTCAAGGAGAGGGCAGAGCTCACTAGATGTGGACTTTCTCGCTCATGCCAGGCATGAGGGCTGTGCAGTGAGTTTCTGCATCCTTGAATGAGAACAGGAGCAGGTCGAGCAGGAAAAGGACGGACAGCCTGAGCCATGGGGTAGCTCCTGCATATCTGTGCTTGTTGTCATGTCCCTTGGAGACAGATATGTGCCCTTCCAGAAATCCCTGTTCCCCAACTGACCTAGGAGAGCTTCACACATAATTTAACATGACTTATAATTTTTTATAGACTACTATGTAACTCAGCATTGAGCTATTATTTAATGAAATGATCCCCAATAGGGACGTTAGAAGAACTAGCTGTACAAAGCTTCTGGGGTGGGGTGGTGGGAAACATCCACAAATGCTTTAAATACTGATTTTTTTGTCTCTTAATATTTATTAATTTATGTCCTCCATTCTGGCTGCAGTTCTGGAGATATACTTCAGCATGGTTTTGATTAAATCTGATACCACTGCAAACCAGTATCAGACTCGGGCCCAGAGAAATATTATTTTAATTGCTCTAGAATATTTTAATTGCTCTAGAACCATTTTGCCAGCTGGGACCTTTTTTTAATGGCACTGGTAGAGGTGTGAAAAAGCAGTTGCAGGAGACTTCTAAGGGAAGTCCCTTCAAGTTAAGTCCCTTTAATCAGTGCATCCAAGAATTTGGATACTCTTTCAGGCAGTTTTTCTTGAGGTCTCCTTATGGATCCCAGTCTAAATCCATGGAAGCAGGAGCCTGAGCAATGGATTGAGCAGCACTGAGAGGAATCCCCTTGTTAGAAAAGAACATCTAGGTTTTTTTCCTGCTTATTCTTCTCAACACTGAATTTGCAAAATAAACACGATCCACTGGGTTTTGATCACCACTTGAATGCCTTGCAAATGCCTGATGCCTTATTATTGTGGGGTTTTTTAATATTCTTTATTGGTTTATTATGTCCAATATCTCAGCAGACCTGTCAGCTTACAGCAGACTCCAGGGAACTCTGGTGTGTTGACACAAATTGCAAAGGATGACACAGAGTTGCCCATAGTGACTTTGCATTGGGGTTGGGGGAATGAAATAGAGAAAGTCTTGAGCCTCAAGGGCCCAGAGAACAAAGAAACTTGAGAGGTACCTAAGTGCTATTGGCGGTATGAAGTTCAAGAGGACATAAGAGCTCTGGTTCTTGTGCCCCAAAGGGCTTTATAGCATGCCAATTGCCATGAATGAGGACAACTTCTGGTACAGGCTGATGAGTAGTGTTTTTCCTGCTGCTGCTGAAGCCACTGGAAAAATCTGGTTGATCCAGGATGTCACGTCAGAACCTAATTCCAGTTTCTGCAAACACCCATACGCTCTGTTCAGTGCTTAATAAAAGGTAAGCTCCAGTCAATGGGAAAATGTGCTTAAGAGCTTTATTCCCTTTCTTAAGCACTCTGCTGGGTCTGGCCTCATGCAATGTATCAAGCACTTGTTACCCTTATCTTTTATTGTTTTAATACAGATACTTGTGTAGGAATAACCCTCTCACCACAAAGATGGGGATTTTTTTGAGGGGAGGCCACCCTGTACATACGCACTTACTAATAACAATGTGTTTGGGTATGTCCTGGCTTTCTGCTCTGAGGAAATAAAGGGGAGGAAACGTGATTGTCTTGGAGCAGATACAAAGCTTTGAGATGCCTGTCTTGGAAGAAGTTGCAGAAAGTGTTTCCCTCTGTACTGCACGGCCTGGCAGCCCAGTGAGATAATAGAAGATAAAGCAATGGAAAATGCTGAGCTCCCTAAGTAATTAAAGGTTGTGTAAGACGGTCGCATGGCTTGCAAGGATTATTAATGTAGTCACATTTCCATTATATAAAGGGTAATTAAAATGCAGCCTGCTTACCATTGATTACACCCTTTGCCTGGCATGGGTAGCAGCGGCAGCACAGCCAGGCAGCAAAGGTGGCTTGGGAAGCAGTGACTGCCAGCAAAAGGAGTGGCTGTGGGGTGCTCAAAGCTTTGGGACCACTCCTGTGCCATGGCTTTGGACAAATTTCCCAGCAGATTGTGTCCTCTCCTTGTCACACAGGCAGGACGGTGCCTTTTCATCTCACCATGCCACAGCCACTCAAGCTTCCCTAGAAGAGCTTTTTGGGGTCAGCCTAACATGGGCAGTAGTGGGGTATAAGCAGTTCTCAATAGATGAATTATGGATGTATTATAGATTGATGCACCTCAAGAAATTTTGCCAGGGTAACCCAAGGAAGCTGAGAGGTGAGGGAGGAGAGAGGCCACTGGCAACAGCCACTGCACAACTGGGAGCCACCCTCAGCTCTAAGAAGGCTGCCTTGCTTTTGCCAGCCCCACTCCACCTGTGGGTACCACTCAGTAGCATGGGGTGGCACATGTCAGAGAAGGGCAGCTTCCTGAGGCAGCACAGAGCAGACCAGGCTGAGGATGCCATCTGGTCCCACTGGGATTCCCAAATCCCAATTTTATCATCAATGAGGTGTGAAAGGTGGGTGTGGATCTGGCCATGTTTTTTTGGCAGCTCCACCTCCCAAGATGAAGTGCAACTTTACTCATAGGATACTGCCCATGAAAGTGAACACCAAGAAGGGCCTGAAGTGATGTGTTATTTGTGTGGAGGCTGCAGCAAGCATCTTCCACTAGTTCTTACAGCAGGAAGAGACAGAGTGCCCACACCAAGGAGAAAGGAGTGTCAGCTCCCTGATATCAGCTCCTGTAAGCCCTTGAACCCCTGGCTGCATGTTCTACGGCAGCGGGTGCCTTCTGGTCCTGAAGAGGGGTTCAAGTAGAGCTAGGGAAGCCTGTGCTCTGTAGGATGCCCTGCATCCTTGGAGCTCTGTCTGTCTGCTCCTGGCAGGACAGGCAATGGAGACACCTCAAACCCACATCCAAGGCTGTTGGGATGCTGTGAGCACACTGAGTCTTGATGTTCCTGATTATTTTTCTGTGTTCATGATTGCTTCCTTGGGACTCCTGTCCTCAATGCAAGGGTGCTTCCTGAGCAGTGACAAAGGCAGTGCATCCAAGGGAGCTGGAGATAAGAGTACATGGGAGAACGAGCTGGACTTACTGTTTTCTCCATGGAAACATGATTGGCATTGAGCTGCTAGGCCCAGTAAATCCAATTATGGCTGTAGGCAGAAAAGTGTTTAAAGAAAAAAAGCCAAGCTGGTGTAAATGAAAAATATAATTGTGTGCTGTAGAATTGTTTGGGCTCGCTCTTTGTTTTTTACAGTCCTGACAGGTTACCAAATACAAACTTGTGGGATGTGTGTGTTGAGTGATGTTTCCTGTGAAACCATGGTAAACTACACCTGCCTTCAATTATGGGACAGTCAGCCAATGCCAAACATTTAAAGAGTGAAATACTTCTGGAAAGTCACTTTGAATAACCAAAACCTGAGCTCCTGGAAATGATAGCTGGGAGTCCTTAGCTTTCCTTCCAGCCAGTCCTGCCCCAACAGCCTTCCAGCAGCTTGTGGGAAATTGCTTTTAAATACATACTAGCATTCCTTGCAATTCAGGGGACCTTTTTTAAAGACATCTGAGCTATGCAGAGAAATGCTGTGAGGTAAGGAAGACACAAGTTTGAGTTGGAAACCCTTGGTTACAGATGGACTTCTATCCCAAATAATCACCGTGAGCTTTCCCCTTCTATTTTTATAATTCCCCTTCCCTACAGGTGATGTGCTCTCTGTTTGGTTGGGAGTCAAACTAATTTCTTGCAGCTAAAAAGCTGCAACTGGAATCTGAACACAACACTTTTCCATATAAACCCAGGTAAATTAAGAATAAAAATTCCCCTGACTTCAGCCCTACCCTTGACAGAGTATTTTAGTCCACTCAGCCTCTTCCATGCAACCTTGGGTAGCACTGTAGGCTACTGTTCCCCAGACGATTGTCCCAGGCAGGACAAAAGCCTTCATCCCATCTTTTCTCATGGGGAGGAGTCTGCCTACAAAGGCTACAGACTTCAAAACCATTTTCCTCTCCATGGAAGGAATTAATTGTTTTAAGTGCACATTCTGGTGGGTACCACTCAGCATCTTTTTAACTGGCATCTCACCTGTGTTTATTGCATTCTCTCATGAAATCTCATGACTGGTTTGAGATCTGTTTTGCTTGTGTAGTCACTAGGTAGCAAACCTATAGAGAAGTCAGGAGTCATGGATGGCTGTTCCAGTGTTGCTACCAACTTTGCTTGACTCACTTTTAGATGCTTATCCAAAATATGATTTGTTGCCCTATCTGCAAAGGTTGTTGCTCAATCCCCTTTAAGAACTTCTCTGAGACTTGGGGTAGAAACCAGCCAGTGGGCTCCAAGTTGAGTGAGTTTCCATTTTCCAAATCCATAACAGTTTTAATTCTGTACTTTGAAATAAAGAGAAGTATGGAAATGCTCTTTTTTTCTTTTTTTTGCAGGGGGTGGGGGTTGGTTTTTAAAAGCTCTATAATTTTGGTATGGTGAGAGAGTTAAAAATAAATTCTTCCCACAAGATTTTAGCCTTGCACTGGACCAGATCTTGAAGGAAGCAAAATTGCCGTTGATTATAATTGTCAGGCTTTGGCATTTCTGCGTTGTGGAAATCAAGTACCAGGGCTGAAGCACGGGGCCTCATCCCAGCCATACTCTGCTCTGTCGTCTCTGTTATTCCCAACCCAAAGCAGTAAAATGCCTCTCGTCTGAAGGGACCCATTTCAGGCTGCTCAGGGAGGAGCTGCCAAGCCCGTGGTGAGAGGCAGCTCCCTCTGCAGAGGAGCCCGGTGCCGCTCTCCCGAGCGCTGACACGTGGGGAGGAATCACCTGGCTCTTCCATGTGGACTCTGCCCGCAAAAATCAAGTCCGACTGATTGCGCTGGAAAAGTCATCCCTCCCATCTTCACAGTGCCGGGCAGGTCAGGGGTTATTCCATGGATTTGGGGAGAGGTGCACAACCCCTTGCATTGTTGATGTCCCTTGCAAACCCTGCAGAGGAGCAGGTGGGACTCCTCTCACTTCGCCAGCTGCTGGAGCAAGCCACTGCCCCGGATCATTCCTGAGACTGTTCCCCTCCCACCCTGGTGGTGGGTCCAGGCTGGAAGGAGACACCCTGGCATGCAGCCACGGGAAGTTCTCCGGTTACTCAGGTGGCCCCACGCAGGTAGTTTTGCTTAATGGTATTAAACAGAGGGGGATAATGTTACCTCAGGGATCAAGTGGTGATCTTTGTACAGCGTGACCCGCGGCAGCAGTGGGAGTCTCTCCTGCCACGGAGGGGTCTGGGATGTCCTGGGGAGCCAGCAGGTAGGAGGCAGAAAGAAGCTGGTTACATCCACCTGGAATGGGTGGATTGCTCTCAATAAAACCCACCTATTCCCAAGAGTGTAGCCCCTCTGTTTGAGCACAAGGGCTTAGTTTAATTTTATACAATTTTAACTATTATTTTGGGATTACCTCCAAACATGCCAAAGCTATTTATCCTCCTCAACATCCTCTTGCCCAGACCCAACATCAGCCCAGGTCTACCTCCAAACATGCTGGAGCCATTCATCCCTCTCCATCTCCTTTTGCCACTGCTTTCTACCACTGCTACTGCTGGAAATGAGCTCCACAGTTAAAACCATCCATTTCACAGTGGCCATGTGTCTGCAGTTGTGTGAGTCCAGGGCAGGAACCAAGTATCAAGTAACAAATCAGTGGTGTCAGGGTCTGCTTGCTGGCACATGGGCAGAGGACAAGCAGACAACGTGCCCCGAAGTTGCTGGCTCAGCTCTGGTAACACTGGCAGCTTGTCCTGTGCCCTCCCTGGAAAGCTGGATCCTGGTGGAATGGAAGCCACAGTTGCCTGCTGTCACCTTGCCAGGCTTTGGGTGGTGCATCCAGATATAGAAACAAGATCCTATACAGGGGAAGTTGTAAGTGGATACTTCTATCAGTACATAAATATAAAGGACTGCTCATCTCCATTGTCAACCCCAAAAGTGCCAATCTCAGTCACATGAAACCATTAAAAGAGGTGCTCCCATGACTTCTGTGAAGGCAGGACAAATTTCAGGCGGGTTTCTGTTGGAAGGGAGGAGTGATGAACTTTTGATGAACTGAGGCTGGAAGTAGACAGTCACTTCTATTGAATCAGCATCGTGCAAGGCTGGCCTCAATGAATGTCAGAGAGCCTACCTGAATCAGAGTTTTCAGGCCTCTGCTTTTTCTCTTTTAATTGCATTTTCCAAAGTTCACAGGCCAGAGTAAGTGGGGAAATTTCTGATGGGTCAGAAATGGCTGTGGTTTGGAAAGAATTTCAGGCATCCTTCATGTGATCTCCTCCTCCCCGTGTACAATTGTTGCTTTTAAAAGAAGCAGCAATAATGGGGGACCAGGGGATCTGCCTTGCAGAAATCTTGCCCTCAGTCCTGCTTCTTGCAAATCCCTTCTTTAACCTGTGGACAGGGAGAGGCCAGGAGGGTGTCCAAAGGTAGGGGGCTGCCAGTCAGGCACCCTGTGCCCTGCTCTCTTGCGTGAGCCAAAGCCTACGGCAGCCACCAGGCAACTCATGGAAGCAGCCACAACTCCCATGCTGTCAGTGGAGTTTGGGGTTAATCTGGAGCCAAGTCAAGGTTTGTAGAGCCCCAGGAGTGCATGGGTCTCTCTCCCCTAACAGAGATAGGGGAAAGCCTCCTGTGCTCCCTCGCTGACTCAGCTGGCCCGGGCAGCTCGCCTGGCTGATCTTAAAGAAGCCAATTAAGGCTGCACAGTGGGAATGCCTCTCAGCTGAAGGCTTGATTGAATAAACACTGTAAGATTTAGCTAATAGTGCCCCAAATCCCAGTAGAGTGCTCCTCATTTAGAGAGTCAGTTGTACCCTCTCAGCTCTTCCTTTGCCACAGGCAGGAGATGATTCAATAGGCATCAACCCACCAGGGAGTGAGTGGCAGACTGAGCCTGGAGCAGGGCAGTGAGGGGAGCAGAACAGGTCTCCCAGGCTCAGTTTTCCCACCTGCAAAACCAGTGGTGCTCCTGAAAGGTGCAGGGCACCCCAGGCTGTCCTGCAATGGATGTGGGGTACTTGTAGCACTGGACTAAATCACAGGTGTGTCTCTAGGGAGGACACATGATGTTATCACCATGTGTGAGGAGGGGAAGAGAGCTGGGCTTTTCAACATCTTCTAGCAGCCTGGTGGTAATCTCTCCTTGAAGTGTTTTAGACTTCCTGATGAAAAGGTGAAGGAAGGCATCCTCAACTCCAGCTGACTGCCCTATGCTTCCTACCATGACTGTGGAAGAAGCTGGACCCAGCATGAACAGGTAACTATTATCTCTGCAAAACTCCAAAAGAAATTGCTTTCCTTGGGCCCAAGATTCTGACATCAGGGCTGGCTGTTGCTGCTCACCTCTATCTGTGGTTCCCAGGCTGCAAAACCCTGCTCTGGTTAAATCCGAGAGGCAAGATGATGTGTAAATGCTCAGGTCCTTACTTAGATGTTGTGCTGCAAAACAGGAAGTTGTTTGCAAGAGAGGGAGGGGTGGGTTGTTGTTTTTATTTTATTATTGTTATTTCAATAGTAAGGAAAAAAAAAGCTCCCTTCAAAGAGTTCCTTCTTATGAATTTATAGTCCTCAACCCAGTATTTTATGATCTCAACAAGAAGTTTATAAAACCAAATATTTGGAAAGGGTGAGGGAAAAAAAAAAAAAAGAGGGTATAAAAGAGGCACTGGCAAGTCTCAACTGAAAACATGGAGGGAGGTTTCCTGAGGCAAGAGTTCCCATAGAAGGAGCTGGGCTAGCTCAGCAGGACAGGATGTTCTATGGGATACCCTCTCCTCGGGCTCTCCTCAGTGCCGGTGGATCGGGGGGCTTGGCTGTGGTGGTGAGGTGCTCTCAGCACAGGGGCATCCTGCAGAGGGGAAGCAGGGAGGCCACAGCGAGCTTTGCTCCATCCTCTGGCAAAATCCTTACTCATCCAAGGGACCTGAAAGGGGATTGCCCAGCTAGGAGAGGGAGTGACTCGACTGGAGGAGGTGTGGGTCTGGAGGATGCTGCTGTGGGGAGGGGGAGGCACGTGCAAGTTGCTGAGCCCCTCATTTCTGCAGGGATTCAGGAAATGTGCTTAGTTGGGCCTGGGGCTGGAGAGGGTTCACAAAGGTGGAGTGGTGCCCAGCAGAAAGCCCTCTGACAGGCAGGCACAGGCTCTCTGCTACCTGCACATGGCAGAGACGTCTCTCCTTTGAGACACTGACTGCTACCTACAAATGACAAGGCGGTACATAGTAAGAAACACAGAAATGCTGAAAATCTGGTATTCAACAGTGTCAATTTCTGTGTGAGGGAGGTTTGGTTCTCCCTCTCTTTCTCTCTCCCGCCTCTCTTTCTCTCTCCCTTTCTCCTCCCCAGAGGCTCTACTGTATTTTACATGTTCTGGTTTAGCAGCCTCTGAGCTCCTTCCCCTTCAGTGCTGGTGGAGAGGACCAGACTTGGTTCTGCAGGAGATCCTTTGCTGGCGTCCCAAGAGCAGCCTGGCCACACAGCTGGGCTGCCTCTGATCCAGGGAACTTGAACACCAAAGCTGCAGGTCTCTACTACCTAGATAAATTCAGTGCTCCTTCCAGACACTTTACAGCCAGCAAGGAACATCACTCCCATGCTCTGCCCTTTAGCTACAGTGACTGGTTTTCTTGTGTTTAGTTTACCACATTTCTATGCTGGATTAGAGTCCTGTTGGTGTCTCCATGAAAGCAAATTCATTAAACTACCTCCCAGGATCACTTGTGTCCTTTGGGGTTCTCCCTTCCTTTCCCGGGGCTATTCCCACCTTTGGAGGTGCCCTTTCCAAATCCTACGCCTCAGCACGCAGTGCCATCAGTATGGGCTGGGTAAAAGCAAGCCCTGCTTTCCCTCTGTACCCCCACCACAAACACGCTAGGAGCTCATTGACCCCTTTTGCTAAAGAGTTGTGCTGGGAGCTTGGATTTGTTTCTCTGCCCTTATGAGCTAAGGGTGAGCCTATGGTGTGTCTGGGACCCCTGAGTGAACAGGCAGCTGTCCCCTACAGCCAGCAGCAGGAAGAGGTGGCCTGCAAGCCATGGCAGCAGTGCCCACTGCTCTCCAGAACTGCTCTTTAAAGGACACAAAAAGATGTTGTACCTAAACAGGCATTAAGGATTCACTCCCGACATCACAGGATAAGTCAAGTTGGAGGGGGCCCATCAGGATCATCAAGTCGAGCTCCTGGCCCTGCAAAGGACACCCCCAAGAGTCACACCATGTGCCTGAGAGCATTGTCCAAATGTTTCTTGAACTCTGTTAGGCTTGGTGCTGCAACATTGCCCTGGGGAGCCTCTTCCAGTGCCCAGCCACCCTCTGGGGGAAGAACCTTTTCCAACCTAAACTTCCCCTGGCACAACTTCAGGCCATTCCCTCAGGTCCTGCCACTGGTCACCACAGAGATCAGTGCCTGACCCTCCTCTGCCTCTCACAAGGCAGTTTTAACTGCAATGAGGTCTTCCCTCAGTCTCCTCTTGAACACACCAAGTGACCTCAGACACTCCCCATACGGCTTCCCCTCAAGGCACTGCATCATCCTTATTGCCCTCCTTTGGACACTCTCTAATGACTTTTGTGTATTGTGGCACCCAAAACTGCCCCCAGCACTCAAGGTGAGGCTGCTCCAGAGCAGATCAGAGGGGGCAATGCCCTCCCAAGCCCAGCTGGCCATGCTGTGCCTGATGCCCCCCCAGACAGGGTTGGCCCTCCTGGCTGCTGGAGCACTGCTGACTCACATTCAACTTGTCCTTGATCAGGACCCCAAAGTCCCTTTCCATGGCACTGTCCTCCAGAATTTCATTCCCCAGTCTGTCCATACATCCAGGTTTGCCCCATTCCAGATGCAGAATCCAGCAGTTTTCCCACATTGAACTTCATATGGTTGATGATTGCCCAGCCCTCTGATTTGTCGAGGTCTCTCCTGCCTTCAAGGGAGTCAACAGCCCCTCTCAGTTTCTTATAATCTGTGAACTTGCTCAGTATCCTTTCTTTCCAAGTCATTTTTGAAGATGTTGCAGAGCACAGGGCCAAGGGCTTTCCTCCTGAAGCCATCCTGGCTATGACTGATGATTCTGTTGTCCTTCAGGTGTTTGTCAGTACCTCCCAGAGTAATCTTCTCCATAACTTTTCCAGGCACTGAAGTATACACATAGCAGTATCTCTTGCTTTTGCTATTTCTTTATTTTCTATTAAACTCATAATTGATTTAAAGATGTGTAAGAGTGGCTCTTACTCAATTTGCACTTTGGAAATGGGGAAAGTGTAGTAATTCCCCTACATGTGCAGAAATGTGCTCAGATTTTCCAAAACAAGATATTTACTTCCTGGCCAAGGTCCAGAATGGAAAATTTAAGAGTAGTAAATATTTCTGAGTGGGGGTGAGGGCTTGATTTTGCATATTTGTTCGTTTGCTTGTTTGTGGGGTTGGGTTTTTATTTAAGTTGTAGAAGGTGACTGCCCTTTCCCCAGCTCCTTGCACAGCTGCAGTGGGATGCCCCTATTTGGGAGGTACAAGCTGATGTGATTCTTCTTGATTTCCCCCACACCTGACTTGGAGGCTATGAAAGAAACCAGTGTAATTCTGTCTGTGCACAGACTGGAACAGGTGAGCCTGGGAGCAGCAGGGAGACTGGGCAGGGCTGTGGTAGATACCAACTGTATATATGAATATATGTATATAGGAAAGTGAAGATGAGTGCCCTTCCCTGCACTGCACCTGTATACCTATAGGCAAAAAGAAATACATTTTTAAAGGCTTTATTTTCTCTCTTATTCATGCATGTCCTCAGAAACACTAATTACCGAGTGTAAATTGTTGGGAAACAGCTGCACAAGTCCATCCATTTGCTGGTAGACTCATTTCCTCTGCATCCTTCCACCCCTGCATTTTAGAGAGGAAAGGGATTTATTATAAGGCAGCACAGTGGAAAAAACTTCCTTAGAGAAACTCACTGGATAATCTGGGAAAGGCTTGAGTAATGGAGCTTTTTGTGAGCTAACAGAATAAAACTACTCCACAAAAATATTATCGTTGGGAACATGAGCTGAAAAGGGAATGATTCATGTGAAATCCAGGATGTGCCTGTGTTTCCTATGAATCAGTGCTATGAAAAGTAGGAGAGAATTGAGGCAAAATGAGCACCCGAGACCTGCCCCGAAGCATGGAAAAGATAAAACACCTTTATTAAAGACCTTGTCAGGAAGTAGCAGGGAGTGTGAGACAGACTTGGGAAAACCACAGGATGGAGAGTCCCTAGAGCTAAGGAGAAAGCCACATGAGGAGCCTACATGATTGCTGATAGAGTTATGATTAAGGACCGGCAGGCAGAATTTCCTGTGATACTCCATGCAAGTAAAAACAAGTAAAAACTTCACCCCTCTGCACTTATGCTACCTCATCCAGGAACGCGAGAAAAGAAACTGCTGCCAAACTGGAGCTTTTGTGGGCTATCTCTGCACTTTATTGGGAGATACTGCTTCACAGGAGGCTTAGTGGAATAGATTACATTGAGAAGAATCTGTGACCTAGCAATCTTTTTTCCTATCTCTCTTAAGGAGAAATCAGTCCCATCCACTATTGAATGTTTCACAGGCAGAGAACCTGTGCTTCTGACTAACCAGGGGCTTTTGAAACCCACCCCTAATTTCTTCCCTGCTGCTGCCACTAGTTGAGGTGATGGAGGAGAAGCAGGAGGTTTGGCTTTTGTGTCATCTTTGCTTTCTTTGTTCCTTGCCAGAGACTTTGTGGTAGTGCTGAGGTTACCTGGTGGTGCATGCAAGCCCTGGGCCCCAGGGGAGCCACAGAGCCAAAAGCTGCTTTGTTTCCTCGCCCGTACCTTTGGGGCTGGGCTGCTCCTGCCTCTGACAGTCCCTCGAGGTGCCATGTTGCTGAATTTGGACTGGGACTTTGTTACATGCTATATTTAGGCTGTGGATTTGCATTGTTAGCTTGGGTGTCCTAATGAGCAGGTGCTTGCTTGTGGCACCAAGCACTTGCCTCTCTTGGGCTGTGGCACTCTAATATGGGATCTGTTGTGCGGTCAAGGGTGCTGCAGTAAGGGAGAGAAAATTTTAAAAAAACATCTTTTTTTGTCACAGGTAGGTCTTGGATGCCCCTGTGTCCACAGGCAGGTTATGGGTAATGTCTACAGCTATAACTCACTCTGAAGTTCCTGTGCTGCCTCACTTTTTGGAGGTGGCACAAGTGTGATGCCACCAGGCAAGGATGGGGCTCTCAGATGCTGGGGCCAGGGGGGAATCCATGGCTGCCACGATGGGCCTTTCCCTGCAGACTCATGGTTTGCACTGCTTTGCAGTCTTTTGCTGAAAGAAAATGGTCCAGGTGACAAAATGGAAAAACTGGTCATCACTTATACACAGATGGACCCTAAAAATATATGGCTATTGTTTCTTTCCTCATGACCC
Organism: Anthoscopus minutus; assembly: GCA_013399455.1. Lineage (NCBI taxonomy): Eukaryota > Metazoa > Chordata > Aves > Passeriformes > Paridae > Anthoscopus > Anthoscopus minutus. The sequence continues at coordinate 50,295 of VWYI01040075.1, read as the reverse complement.
AGCTGGGATAAGTTGTTTTATAGAGGAAGCAAGAAGACAAACAATTCCAGCATGCAAGGGTGAAGGCTGTTGCCCAGTTTTTTTCAGCTTCCTGAATCTGACTCTTAGATCTTTCTTTGCTATCAGGCTTCCCCTCTCCAGCTCCCTTTCTGAGCAGGAAAACAGGAAAGATGGCTGAGGATGTTCGTGTTGAACACCAGGCTGAGATACAGCATGTGGAGACACTGGGGCCCTTGGCGCTGCTCCTCCTCAGTCACCGATTCAGCTGTGGGTCATCAGGGCTGGCAAAAGGATGCATAGTGACCCTGGCATATGTCACATGCTGAGAAGCTGCCACAGATGGGGAACCAACTGGTGGATGTCACTGCTCTGGATATGATCCTTCCACAGCATGCAGAAGTCCACCAGTGCTGTTGGTAAGGTCTGATGGGGTATTTATGTAAAATGTTCTTGCTGACCCCAACCAGGATATTCCTGCCTGGCTCAACTGCGCCACTTCTTTCTTCCCACCTCCCAGCATGGCTGTCACCCTGCTCAGCAGTTAACCCCATCACCTCTAGTTTGGTCACCTCTAAGCACAGGGAAGAAGCACAGCACTCATTAGGTTGCAAAAAAACCAGCCCAAACCAAAGCATATTGCAGGTGGCATGAGGTCTGTATTCTGGGCACCAGAATACAAATCCTTGCTCATTTTAGCAGTGGGTTGATCTGTGACAGCTCATTTCAGGTTTGGTGATGCAGGGTTTTTGTTCCATTCAGAGGAGGTGCTGGTCCCTCATGTGGTTGCAGATGTCTGCATTTGTACATATTTCCTAAATCACAGTGGGTGATTTAGTGCAGATCCTCACATGGCCTTGATATGCCTTCTGACATTATACAAAATAAGAAAAACATGGTGTTAGGCAGCACTGCTTCTCACTCACCAGCTCTGCAGCTGGTGTGAGTCAACCCAGCTCCTTGGATTTCTGTGGAATTGCATCCCTACACACCAGAGATGGTGCAGCTCCTCACATGTGAGGGTTCCTGTCTCAGCGTCAGACCCTGCACAAGGACCTGGACAGCAATACAGAATTTAGCAAGCACTGTGCCCAGCTGCTGCTTTGCTTTTTGTGCAAGCTGGCCATCTTCAGCATGGCAGGAACAGGATGAGCAGGAACAGCACATCTCTGTCTGGGCTGCCCATGCGCCGCTTTGCTGTATTTCAGCTGGGAGGCAATGGAGAGAATAGGCTGCCTCAGCAGCTCCAGTCTCAGTTTTTTTTCTCTGTGATAATTGCTTACCACATGAGGATATAAAGTCTATGTGAGCACTTTTTCAGGGTGATGTGGAAAAAAATATTTGTGCAACAACCTCAGACCTGAGACCTCAGCCCCTCTGCTCTGAGCCTGGAGCTGGAGCTTGGTTAGTGGTTTCCTGGTGCATTGCAGTGCACCTCTCAATCAGAGCACCCCCAAACCTCATGGGTTTGCCAGCCCAGACCCTGGCTCTGCTGCTGAAGAATCTGTTCTTGAGCTTGGCTTAAACCAGTGAATTTAGGATTCACCACGTTACCTGGTGGGATGCCGATGCATCCCATTGTGTTTGGACAGGAGTATCCAGGATTTGGGAGATTTTCCTTTAGCCTCATTAACCTAAAGGAAACCTAAATGTATCCTTGCACACCAGTGAGTCTGTAACGATGTTCTGATTCTGTTATATGAAAAAAAAGAACCTGCTATTCTGAAATACTTTTAATAAACTTCAATAGGCTGGCACCACATGTCAGGTGGGGCTGGGCTGCTGGCCAGGAGCTGTCTGACCCTTGGAGTGCAGCCTGGCCTTCATCACACAGCACTCCTCACCTGGAAATGTCCAATGCATTTTGATTCTTCCCAAAGACCTACTTGTGGCACCATTCTAATGGCATCTGGAGTGCCACTGGACTATTACCTTCCCTGCAGCTTTGAACAGCTGTAAGGGTTTATGCTATCACCAGATTGCTGGCTGGATCAACACGAATTGCCACAGGGGTGCTGCCAGCTTGAGGTGCGTGTAGTGAGGGAAAACTGGGGAGACTGGGAACATCTCTCATAGTCCCTGTCTGAAGACATCATCAGCCCTCAGGACCTTCTGCCCTGGTCCACCCCTGCCAGGGCTGCAAGCACCAGGAGGGCTTGGGGAGCATCTTATGGGATGGGAGGGTGTAGGGGAGAAGCCATCATCCTGACAAGGTGCCTGTGTGTCTCGGGCAGTGTGGGCACCTCAGGGAAGGAGGGTGAGGGGTCTGTGTCCCTCCAGCTTGCAGGGAACAAAGGTCCCTTTCCACCAAGTTCCGTTGTGATGGATTTCAAGTGAAACTGAGACAGAGTTCTCCACCAAAAGGCACGGCAAGCAGTTTCCCTTGCTCAGCATTTGATCTCAGCCTCCCTCCTGTCTCTGGCTATCTGTTCCTTTGACCGAGCACCTGGAAACAGCTGACTAATGGAGATGTGCAGATGGTCATCAACTTCTGCATTATACAGCACGTGGTTAAAAATAGCCAAGGTTGCAGGTCCAGGCCCCAGCTCTGCTGGGAGAGATTTGCAAGGCACAGTCAAGAAGCGATTTGTCCCCTGGTGCCATGGCAACAACTCTCAAATGTGAGCAGCAGGGCAGCAGCAGCATGGTGCTGCTCCACTGGTGCGCAGGATGACCTTGGAGAAGTGGGAAGCAGCAAGTTGGGCCACTGTTCCCTCCCACAGCCCCCTTTTCCAACCTGCAGCCATCAGCTCTGGCAGAAAAAAAGAGCCTTGTGAAGGATGGACTAAAATAAGGAAAATGTGCCTTGTTGCATTTGCATTTAGATGGCAAAGATAAGGATAATTAGGAATTACCAGTAAAGATGATACAGGAAAAAATGCAGTAGAGAGATTTGTAGTAGTGCCACTGAGAGTGCCTGTACTTTTTTTCGTGAGCTTTTTCTGTTCTGCTTGGTTTTAGCTTAGCACTATGCTGCCTCTTAAGCCATGGTGCTGTGGGTTCTTGCTGGAGGACAATTTACGTAGACTGGTTTCACTAGGAGATGGAACTGGAAGTGTTGTAAATGCTGTCCAAGCCAAAGAGGGCAAAGGTCCATCTGCAGCTCCTCAGCAATAGCTGCCTTAGCACATTGCAGCTCTGTTGTTTGTCACGTTGTCACACGGTCTCTGCAGTCTGACGGGTAAAGCGTCACTTTTCCCTTCACAGCGAGGGAAAAGGAGATGGGAACTGAACTGAGATAAACAATTCAGGTACTTTTGAAAATATTTTTCCTGCAAAGAATGCAAGAATTTAATGCTGTTCTTCACCTCAAACGGCCTTAAAAAATATCAGCATTTGCTTATAGGAAATTGTTGGGTGCATCTTTGCTTTCTACTCTGTTTTCACATGAGGAAACAGACTGGATATTCTGGACCTTATTTTCATATGTGATATAGCCTGTCTCAGTTTTCAGGGGGTGCTTATGATTAATATGTTTTTAGGAGCTTAAAGTTCTTCATAATCTCAACCCTAAATACATTAGATGGCCTGGACTGTATTGGGCTTGGCATTAGGGCAACTCAGGCCCCTTTGAAACCTCCCTGTGCCTACTCAAAACAAGACAACCCCAAGCACAAGACTTAGGTATACAGGCTTTTAATAAGACTTCCATGACTATTTTATGTCCTCATTTGGGAAACAGAAGTGATGTAGGAAAATTGAAATGGAAAGGGGTAGAGGCCTAAATGTTTTGGTACAAGAGAGGAACTGAAGCATAGCCATGTTTCAAGAATTCTCTGTCTCCAGCCATACTTATGCTCAGCACTGTGTCTCCTGCACAGAGAGCTGCTCTCCTAATGGAACTGGGTCCACGGCATCAGCTGGAAACTATGTTTTGAGGCTGGTGAGCTTGGTTCAGCTGAGCAAAAAGAAAGAAACCATTCAGAAAAAAATACAGTCCATATTTGGGTTTAAATTTTATGTGCATGTTTGAGTCTGGCTACACTGAATTTTCTTTTAGGTGGACCTCTTTGTCAGTAAGGCTGAAGAAAAGTCCCTGCTTTATTCTGTCAAGCTCTTTTATGGGAAAGTTAAACAAATGTTTGCCTTTCACAACACTGCTTATCAAATGTCTGCAGAGGGACAGCCCTGCCTCTGAGACAGGGACCTCCCCTTTCTCAGAGTGTGCTCTTGGGCAGGTGTCCCAATTCCCTTTTGGGACTGAGCAGGAAGCATGGAAGAGGAAGTGAAATAAAAGCAATTAATAAAATATATTTAGGAAGTACAATCACCAGCATTGCTTCTGGGAGTGGGCATCCCTTAACTCCCATTCTGCTGCTAGAGCAAATTTAACAAAGTGGGTTAAATAATGAGTTGCTTGAAATGAAAAGCCTCTGCCTCTGATGCGAAGAGCACTGCAGGAAGAAAAAACTCTGCAAGAATCAGACACCAGCAGGATTCAGATGGGTCTCCTGCAGCTCTGACTCTCAAGCTGCTGCATATAGACCCTGTCAAAGAGCTCATGGAGGTGCAGTTCCTCTTGGCTAGAGGAGATCACACTTGTCTTGTCCTGGAAATGCTGGTGTCTCTCAGCACATGACCAGAGCCAGCAGCTCGGTCCAGTTTTGAATCTTTGTCTGTGCCTTTCAGCGACCAAATCACGGCTCAAAGCTGGCATTGCCCTGGAACGGTGGCACCTCCCTGTACTTTCTCACTCATGCTTTGCACTGCTGGATGGCCTTTAACAAAGCAGAGCTCAGTTCCTACAAAACCCAGATCTTTCCCTGTGATACCAGTTTCTTCCCTTGGATAACAAGGGCCTGATGAGATGAGAACCATGTGTGAATCTGCACCCAGGGCACCAGGCTGGGCAGGCATTGCCCTAACAGGCACCTACAGGATGGGTGGTGGAGCAAGCAGAGCTCCTGCAGAAGCTTCCAGGAAACAGCAGCCCACCCTGCCTTCAGAGATCATCCATCACAGCAGCCACGATGGGAAAGTATTTACCAGGCACAGACTTGGCTGCTCTTTGAACTGCTCACTGAGGCAGCAGCTGCAAGTTGGGTCATGGCTTTCTGGCACTCCTGCCACAAAGGCTCTGTGACCACCCATGTTTCAGCCATGGGTGCTTCTTAACTGAGGCAGAGAAACTGAGGATAACTTGCACATTTTCCTCCTCCCCCAGGGCTGCTCCTGCACCCTCCACAGTCAGCCAGCCTTGGGGCTGGTTTCCAGCTCAAGGCCAGCAGTGGGGCTGGAGCTCTCTTTACCCATCCCATGGAGACCATGCTCCACAGGAGGTGCTGCTCTAATCCCACTGTCCTTTGCAAAGCATCACTGTAGACTTTCTTCCATTGCTCTAAGAAGACAAGGCTATTGCTAGGGGGGAAATTTTCAGCAAGTGCTGCTTTCAGGTGGGTTTAGAGCTGTGGCTGCCCCATAGGGGGAGTACACAGAGTCCCCTCCCCCGTGACTGCAGCACAGGTGCTGTGCCAGGCATGGGCAGGGGCAAGGTGGCTGCAGTGGCTATTAGAGGCTCTCATCAGTCTTCGGTCAAGGTGGATGTGAGACAAGGATGTGATTAGGAAATGGGAGCATGAGTGAAAAGTCATCTATCAGTTAGACTTATTAACCTAAATGTGTCAAGTAAGTTTCCAAAAAAGGAGCAAATGTATTTTAAAAAATGGCCATTTTAAAAAATGGAGAAGGAGACAAATTTGTATATTTTTTTTCTTTTTTAAGGTAAGCAGCATTACTTATCAAAGCTTCACAGAGAGTATATGGCTATTTGTCCTGCTGTCTCCAGCCTAAAAACAGCTAGCAGCAAAGAAGGACATCTTGGGATCACAAGCAGAACAGGGTGAAGAATCTAACTTTTCAAAGAAGTTCTTTCCAGGGATTTTCAGGTGCTTTCTCCCAGACTAACACTGCTGCAGCACTCTGGGTCTGCCTCTTGCCTTCTCTGCCTAAACAGTGTCTTGCAGGCAGCTGCATTTGCATTGTCAGTGTCCTGAACTGGGAGGACATGAACCAGCCCAGGCAGAAAGCCACTCAGCCACAGTTAGCTTGGTTCCCCTCCAGCTGGCCTGGGAGAACACACATGTCTGTCGGCAAGGACTGCAGATAGTGCCTTGTTGCCTTTGGGTGGCACACAGATAGGATAGAGCTCTTCTAGGGAAACTCACCCAGCTCTGGGAGTCACTCCCAAGGTGTCTCAGGGCATGTGATACTGAAAAAAAGCAGTGAGTTTTGAGGTCTGGTGTGTCATGTCAGTAATTTCCCAAAGTGAGAACCTATTAAATTAAAATCTGCATCTGGATGTAATATTCTTAAATTAATTTATTCTTGGAATCTAAGACTTGAGTTTGGCCATTACAGAGAGATTTTTAAGATGGCCCATCTTAAGAGGAGAGGTCCTTTCGTAAACTTCAAGGGTGTTCATATCTGGAGTCTTGATTTCAGCCCAATCCTGATTTAAGATCTCTCTGGAAAGGACAAGTGTGGGACTTTTTTGTCTCTTGGGAAAAGAAAAAGCAGAAGTTCCATGTTGCTGAGATTGTTTCTTCCCCTCCATCAAGCTTTATTCTGTACAACATACTTAAGTAAATCAGCTTTCTGCTTTCAGTGGCCGCCACGCACCTGCTGCCTCCCTGTCAGGAGCAGGTGCCTGGTGGTGCCTTGTCCAACAATGTAGGGTTCTTCTGCATGGCCACTGCCACTGCCCTCCTCCTGTGGCAGCTGTGCACCCTACAAAGTGTATGTGAAGCAGGGTCATGTTCCTTCTGTGGAGGTCAGCACTGTGTAGAAGAGACCACTGACAAGGCATGAGGCCTCCAGGGCTGAGACCTTGCTTCTTTCACACACGTCTGTGAGAAATTAAGCATCCTTCCAGTCCTGTGCAGCGATTTACTATGAAACCAAGAAAGAGAATGAACCACAAAGTTGCAAAGGTTGGAGCCAGTCCCTGTTGTACCCCTTGAAAATTCATTCCTTCCCAAAGCAGCAAAAAATAACGCAGCTCTACTGCTCCCTTTGACAAACTCCAATCATTTTTATAAGCAAATACTCAGAGCAAATAAAAATATTTTGAACATTCTGAAATGTTGATTCACTTCATAAAGGAAATAAAGGGCTAGAGATCAAAACTGTTCTCACAGTTGAGAGAAACAACCCTCACTATAAAAATTTTAAAGATTTATTAAACCTTAACAAAATACAACAAGAGAGTGAATAAGGAAAAAGGGCAGCGTGCTGGGAGCGCATGAGCAGCAGCCATGCGCTTGTTTATAAAATGGCTGCTCCTCCTTTTATGCCCCTGATGTTGCATCAGGCAACCCTTGCCCCTCCCAAAGTTTGCCAGTCAACTCTTCTTCACTGTCCATCGCTGGAAGCTCCTTCTTGCACCTTGGTTGGAAGTCAGGTGTTGCCATGCCACGCCCCACTAGCAGCAAGCTCTCCCCATTCCCAACTGCCCAAGGCAAGGGGTTCATGTGCACACCTTCCCTCCACATGTCCTGGCCAATTCAGGCTGTCTGGTGGCAGCAGTACAGAGAGGGGGAAAGGGGGAGAACAGAGGGCATCTAAACAAAAAACCACAGTGAGATAACTATACCTCAATAGAGCTTCTCTTAACGTACACACAATATTCATCCCTTAACTGCGAGAGCCAATCATCCCATTACGCATCTATCACACAGTTTTGACTAAAATGGCAAAAGGAATCATGTCAACCCAAATGTTTTTAGATGAACTTTGCCTCAAGATGTGAGTTTATGCCTGGCTACCAAGTTATTTTACAGGTGTTAATTTCTGTCAGTATTAGATGCATGGTTACTGTCAGTCTTCTGCTGGCCTCTTTGCCAGCCTTGACAAGACCAAGAGAGACCTGCCCCAAGTTTGCTGGACCACTGAAGCACTGAACATTGGGCACTGGAATGGGCTCCCCCGGGCAGTGGTCACAGCCCCAAGTTGTGACAGAGTTCAAGAAGTGTTTGGACAATGTTCTCAGGCACATGATGTGACTTTTGAGGATGGTGCTTTGTGGGGCCACAGGCTAGACTCAATGATCCTTGTAAGTCACTCCCAACTCAGCAGATTCTGTGGTTTGGAGCTGAGGTCTGTAAGGTGCTGTCATGGATTTGGGTGCTCTGAGTACTTTTGGAGCCTCGAACTCTCTCATTGGGTGTACCTATTTCTGTACCTGTATCTGTTTTCTGGAGGTAGCCACCCCACAGGGTGTCCCCAGACCTCATGGGTATGCAGTGGCTGGTGTCAGTACTGCTGGAGGCTGAGCCCCGTACTGCAAAGTTCTTGGCTTACATCTCTCCTGGGCCACGAGCCATGACTTTGACACGTCATTAATAATCTTCTGTGGGTTTAATTTTTCCTTTTTTTCCTCCCTCCCCCACCTCCCCAACAAAGCTTGAAAAAATGTCTGTGGGAGTGCTGTAGCCAGACAGGCTGATGCTTTCATGACATGGTGCTCGTGGTATGTGCTGCATGCTCTGGGTTATTGTATTAATACTCAGAAGAGGTCGGTGTGAAAGGTGGTCCTGGAGGAGGTACCAAAACTGGGGCCTTGCACACCTGCATTCCCCTGCCTCATGGGAAATGTAGCTCAGCTGTGCTTGGTTTTCCTTCTGGAAGGAAGTATTCTGAGCAAACAAGAAAGAAGTTGCACAGAGAGGTGGTTGATACCCTATCCCTGGATATATTCGAGGCCAGGCTGGATAAGGCTCTGAGCAAACTGGTCTAGTTGAAGATGTCCCTGCTCATTGCACGAGGCTTGGAGTAGATGACCTCTAAAAGGTCCTTCTGACCCATACTATTCTATGACTATGTAGTATGGATGACCACAGACTTAGGCCTTGGAGAGTGGTACAGAGCTAAATCTGTCAGTGTAGATGTGCTTATTTACATTTCAAGCCAGAATTGTATAAATGGCTTACAAACAAAAGAGGGGGGAAAATGGATTAGTCTTCTGGATTCAGTGGCTACACCAGAGTAACTCAGAAAGAGGAAAAGTAGGAGGAAGTGACTTATTCCTCCTGAAAAGGTAGTGTGGTAAAAAACAGTGTGAAGTTCAGCAGTGGTAAATATAGCTAAATCAATTGAGTTTAGTTCATATCCTGAGAGCCATAAGTGTACACAGGTGAAATTTTATGAGCTTTTAAAAAGAACTTTATGAGCTTAGAGGGAGAAGCAGTATAATTCAAAACTAGCAATGGAAAAATAATGTAATATGGATTGTGGCATACCTAGAAAAACCTGTTAACTTACCCTACAGAAGAACCATAAAGGGTAAGCAAGGAGAAAAGATCTAGGGTTCTCTTTTATTCTTCTCCAGAACCTTCATCTAACCTTCTTTCAAAACTGTAGCATCCAATGAAATTACTCTCTGGGCAGTCCAGGAGTCTAAAGGACTCCCAGGGAAAAAGTCTCAAAGGGGAAAAAGTGAAGAGGAGGGAAATGTGCAAGTCCTTGGTAGGCTCTGATAGCTCTCCATCACTGCACCCTCTGGTTTTCTTCCCAGGAATAAGAGGTTCCCTGCTGCACACTTGATAAGAAGCAATATTCCAAGACATGTAAAGATGCCTGGTCATGTCTGCTTGGTGTAAGAGTGGCCTGTAGCCTCACCTGAGGCATTTGAAAACCAAGATATGTTGTCTCCAGATGCTTTTCTTTTTTAAAAGCAGGGGACTGATAGCAGCAGCAGAAAGCTCAGGGTTGTGCAGGGGTTCTCATTTAAGAGACCAGGATATGTGTCCCCTCACGCCTCCTGTTTTCCTTCTGAGCTCTGCCTATACCTGAAGCTCTCAGTGCTATCTCCTCCACTGTGCTGTGTTTCAGCAGAAGGGATCAGTTCCTCAGGACTGCAAAGCAAACTGAGGAAGTTTTTGGGAGGGGAGGCCACCTGTGGCTTAGCTTAGCGACAGACTGGTCAGCAGTACCAATCAACTTCTGTCCAGCCATGGTGAGATAGGGCTGAGAGCTATCCTGATAACTTCCAAGCCATCTGATCAACTTTAAATATCAGCATTTTCATGAGTTCAAATAAAGTAATAATGTTATTTGATGCTATGTGGGTGGGTTATTTTGATTTGGTGAGGTTTTGCTTGCTCCTGACAGCGCTTCCTTAGACCTCTTAGTCTTTTGAGTGTGGTGAGACAGGCTGTGCCCTGGAGAGTTGTACATCAAAGCAGAAGCCTTTGTGACTAACCAGCCCAGTCTGGTTCAGAATCAGATGTCTAGGAGAGAATTTTCAGTAGACAGCTAGATCTAGCACATTAATTAGGTCAAGAGCCTATTATTGACCTCTTATCACAGGCAAGAATTTATACAAGAACAGGAATAGCCATCCAGCACTGCATTTGAGACATGGTCTTCTGAAACAAAGGCTTTATTCCAAATAAAACATTTCTCCCATGTCAGTAATCAGATCTGGTTTTGATAGAAAAGTCTTCAACAAGATCTTCATATGGTGCAAATATCTTAGCTTTTCCTTCTGCAGTTGTGTTTGGTTATATATAAATATATATATATGTATATGGATGTATTTAAAGGTCCTCTTGTTAATGCACCAAATATGCACAGGCGATTCACAGAAGATTGTGTTTGATTATGGCTTACAAGAAAGTCTCCAGAGAAGTTACTGTTTATTACTCAGTGAGCAGCCCTTTCAGCCATGAATGGTGACCTTGGCAGAAGGTCCTGGAGACCACAGAATTAACTGAGAAAGTTTTAATAAAGGCTGGTGCATGGAAAAAAAAAATCAGTATGACTAGTGCATTGTTGGCTGGTGATGATACATTTGGCAGATATCTATCCCGTTACTAAGTCAGATACTGAGTTCATTGCCTCACTGTGCATTCAGGGTAGATTTGATGACAAGCCAGAGAAAGGCAGCTTTAAAAAATATTCTTTGTTAGATTCTGAAAGATGTCTTGTAGTTTGACAAAAGTGTAGGTTCACTTAATAAGAGTCTGTTGTATTTAGCCAGATGCTGTCTTGGAATAGCATTTTTCCATGGCATCATAGTTACAGATTCAGTACAGTTGTGAACACATTCACTAGCTCATGTGGCCTAAATGAGTTTTCTCAATGAAAAAAAATAGCCTTATGTGTTGATTCCATTTGCTCTTGTTCCTTCAGTCACAGTTTGTTTTTTGTGAAAGCTCTGAAACTCTCTGTGTCTTTGAATTCATCAAGCCTAAATAAAGGGGCAAATATCAGCATGGTTGTAAATTCTTAAACAAGCATGGCTAAACCTCAGGAAGGGCTTGGATCTTCTGAGCTAACACTGTGGAAAAGGGCTGGCATACACTAAGAGGGGAGTGGGGTGTTTTTATGCACCTATCAATTCATGTTCCAGCAAACAAAGTAATGTTACCAGCTGCTAATTTCCCCCAAAGTGACAATGCACACACTGGAAAAAAAGATCAAAGGGAGGCCTTGTGCCATAACTTTCTCTGAATCAGAGAATATTGGAAGGACTGCACTATTCTCTCTCCTTGTGAAGCCATAATTAAGCAGTTACATCAATATTTGTTCTGAGATCATGGCCTCTGAAATCACAGGACTGTGTCATCTTGAAACATATGTGGACCATGACCATGGGGAATACTGAGCAGTCCTAGAGGACATGAGGTTTTAATCAAAGCACTCTGAAGTATTTGGGACTCTTTATACTAACTTGGATGGGTTTTAGATTGAGCTCTTGAAATCCACCAAGTTTAGGCAAGTAAGAATAAGTAACAAAATATTTTTCCAAAGCTCATTTTGTCACCAACAGAAAAAACACACTGCCGTTGCTTAAGATGCACAATACAAGTAATTAAAGTAGTTGGTTTTTTGCTTTTAAACAGAGAACTTTTTCCCAAGAATACTGAAACTTTGAGGTTTCTGTCAACTCCAAGCAAAGTTCTCCCCACTTCCCCGTCTCGCTTCTGACTAAAAACTACTTTTTTGGTTACTATTTAAGGTGAAATGAGATACACTGTTAGCACAGTTCACGAAGATTTACTCCAAAGGGGATAAAAACCTGAATGTACGGGTTAGACTGGAAGCCAGCATGTAACTGGCGAGCAAGCAGCCTGCTCCTATAGCGTGGGCTCAAAGTTACCCTGTGTGGTTAGACTTTTATGCTTATTTTTTTTTAAACATTCTCCTCAAACAACACCAACGGGCTTGAGAGGAGCCAAAATATCCTGCCTGAACACCTGCGAACTTTGGATCTGGAAGTGAGCAGAGGGGTTGGTGCCAGCTCTGTGCTGGCGTGAGGAATGGAACCACAGCCGCGGCTGCCGGGTTTCCAGGGGCTCGGGGCTGGGCCTGGCGCTGAACTTTGCCTTTTAGGAAAGGTCAGCTCCTTCCTGCTGTCCCACCATGTGCCAAGTGGTGGGATGAGCCAGGCGACGGGGACAAAGCGTCACACAGCACAATGAAGAGTGTTAATATGAGTAATTATTGCAGTATGTCACTGCACTATTTTAAGGCTGCTCGCTGCATGCCAAAGAGTGCTCTGGGCAGGGTTTTCATTACAAAATCCTGCCAAAACACTTCCTGAGGGGATCGTGATAAATATAGATAGCAGAGAGCCAGTCTGAATCCACTGCAGCAAATAGCAAGAGTGCACATGCCTCAGGGTCCTCAAGGATCATAAAGCAGAAGATACTTGAATTGGCTGAGGTCCCTGAATAATTCAGCTGACTCCAGTGAGGGATTTTCAGGTAGCATTTTGGTGTGGTATATAAGACGTGCTCAGGAATCAGCTCCCAGCTCCCCCTACCAGTGCAGTGGGGCTCACTTTTATTTCCGGCCCTTGATTAATTGTGATGGATCCCAGTCAGATGGTTTAGGACAATGGCTTTTCTCTTTTGTTGCACAGCTTCATTGTTGACCATCTGTAGAGCATTGCTCTTTGCCTCATGTCATGGCAGAAACAAATAAAGAACAAAGGAAAAATGTCTGGCTGTTTTTAAACTCTCCCTTTATAGCACAACCATTCCCAACTGCCCGTGCATGCGAGCAGCACCACCACTGGTTTAGCAAGCAGCTTTATGCTCTCCTCACTGCTCCCAGGGCTGCCTGAGGTGCCTAACCCAGGTGTTGCATCAGTAGTGTTGTTTGAGGACTACTGAGTGACCCTGATTTTCATCTCCCAAGGCCAATAGACCTTGAATTTTTACTCAGGCAGTGACTGCATTAAAGCACCTGTACATAGAGGTTTGAACAGGGTTACCTCACCTGGACTAACTGGCACAGGAGCCCCGATGCTGAGGCAGTAGGGACCACTGCAAACCAGTGACCCCACGCATACAGCAAAGACTGTGATAGCTTTGGCTTCTCTGAGAATAGTGGCAGCATTCAGAAGTGAAACCTTGTGGGATGGACATGCATTTCCTAAAGGCTGATTTTCACCACCAGCCCTGCTGAACAACGGCCAAAGCTGCCAGGCCATTTTGTGTCTCAGTAGCAGAGTTGGGGCACAGAGTGTCCCCACAGTGATGTGGGATTGAAAACATTATGGACTGTACTGCTTCTGCTTGGAAGCTTGTAATCCTTCCTGCAGGCTGTCTCTTGGGGGCTGGTGTAACTCGTTTCCCGTGTTGTTGTCAGCTGGGGGCTGTTGCCATAGTGTGAGATTGGTGTTCTTTGTCCTTGTCCTGGACTTCTGCTGCTTTTTGGCAGCAGTGTAGCCTCTGCAGGCCCCTGTCCTGCTCCAGACTCACTGACCAAGGCTGTCATGGAGTGTAACTTCTGGTGGTCTTCTGTACTTCATATGTTGCATATTGATTTGCTTTGAAACTTTCTCATCTTTGTGTCTGACAGACTCCTCCGTGGAATGTTACTCCATGAGAGACCTATGAGTCCTCTCCCTGGCCTGGCCTCATAAGTTCCTGCAGCTCTTCTCCCAGCAGAAACCAAGGAGCTTGCTCAACTGCAGAAGTCATGAAGAACAGTGGGGAAAGCTAACAAAGGGGGCCCATTGCTCCCACAAGCCAAAAGCCATTCAGGGACAGCAAAAAGCCCTTCCTGTAATAATTCCCTGCTGTATTTTCCCTTCTCACCTAATTTTCTCCCATGTCCTGGCTCCTGGAACCACCTGAGAGACCCCCAGGGCAGGCCATGTGGACTCCTTTCTGCCATTCACCTTCTCCTATTGCCCTGTTCTGACCAGGCGCGTGCACAGAACTCTTCCTGGAGCATGCACAGGGAACAGCAAGGTAACAGCAAGTTATTCCCACAGCTTCCAGTGAGTGTGGCCAGTTTCATATGCTTTTCCAGAAAATACCTCTTTGTACTTTGAAACTAATTCTGCCATGATGGCTCTAAATGCTTGAGGAGAATTCCAGTCAGCTCACTGAGAGAGATGATGGTGCATAAGCAGCATACAAACTTCAGTGATGGTATCTAATAGACCTCATAGCTCTGAGGGCTGCAGAAAGACAGAAACCTTTTATTTTTTCTTTTAAGGTCTAAGGCTGTCATAAATTCAAAATTGTCCATGCTAGATAAGGGTTATATGCATGCTACATTATTATTGATGTTTAATTTTTATTATTCATGACAAACAACCTGGATCAAAGTCAAAGCCCATTCTCTTATTTCCTGTATAATTACATTGGTAAAACAAGCCCCAGACTGTCTTGTTTAAGTATGAGAGATGCTGATTTGCTCCTCAGTTTGTTTGTTAGAGGGTAATACAGACAAGGTATTCAGCAATCACTCTGAAAATGCAGGAAAGGCGGTTCTAGTAAGGTGATGCCTCTTCGCAGCATCTGCATTGCTTTGGATGTAAAGCATAACAAGTGACTATGCAATAGGGAAAATGTCTACTCCAGCAGTTTTGCTCCTCACAGAGAACTCCCTGTACCTGCTGGGACAGCTGGATCAGTTGACTGCTACCTGCTGTATTTAATCATCTGTTTTTGTGATTGCCAAGAGCTGGAAAACAGGAATAACAACATGTTTAGAGGTCTGATCCTTTCTCATGACCCACAAGCCCTGTTTCCACCACTCATTCCAAAGGGAGAGTTGCAGGTAGTGGAAGTGGAAAAAGTTATGAGGAAAGATAGCTGTGAAGGTTTGATTTGGACATGTTGATCTGAGCTAAAAACAATGATTATTTCCACTTCCCACCCTCCCTGTCCCACTCTCATTGTTCCTACCTTCAGCAGACTGACCTGTGGCTGCCTGTAAAGAAATGCTTTTGACATACTTCTCTGTAATGTGCTTAAGACATGTCATGTGAGAAGGGAAGATCTGGGATTTCCACCTTTTCTCCACTCTAACCCTCTTCTCTTGGCTCTCTTCTAGTCTGCTCTGTGCTCCAAAGGAACTGTTTAAGAAATGGTGAGATATTCCAAGCCCCAGAAGGCACCACCTCTTAGCCACAACTATAAAAGAAATACCAACTATGGCAGAGAATATGCACCAAATAAAGTGCTGCCAGAGTAGCTCCGAGGACCTGTCATAATAGTGTCATTCCTATTCCATTTCCATTTTACCCCTTGGTTTCACACAACCAGATTAATACAAGGGTGGACCAGGTATCAGGCACAGAGAAATGATTTTGGTAAGAAACCCTGATTGTCACCACAGGATGCTGGTGACATTCAGACTTGCGTATTTGCTCAGCTTGTGACCATCTGAGACTGAGAAGAAAAGCTTCTTGTACAGAAAATTCCAATCATTGACCTCATCAGTACAAAATTCATATTTTGTGGGGGGAAGAAAAAGCCCAAGAGTAAAGAGCTGCAATTGGAAAGCACAACCTTGAACCATGACCAAATGGGAAAGGGAAAAACCTGGAAGTTACAAATGAATGTCACATTTTTCCCTTATACAAAATTTAGTGTTGTCCCTAGAGACTAGTGATTTGTCTCTACTTCACAAAGCTTACAGCAGCAGGCTTCAGTGCTTGAGCATTTTGATTTGTGGAGCCTACAGATTTCCCAGCAGCACTGCTCTCACAGTTAATCCAATCCTCCTGCCAGCACACCCAGTTTTCTCTGTCTTGTGCTGGACCCCCAGAGCTCCTCCAAGACCCTTGGGGACCTACAAATGATAGACTGAATGGCTCTGTCCTCCAGCTCTGAAGCACCATGTCTGAGGGTTCTTTTGTAACCTGCACTGACTGAATGGAACTTTGGATTATGTTAGAGAAGGTGGTGCTCTGCCTCCATCATCACCTGCCTAGGAGAGCAATATATTGCTTAAGAGCAGTAAGTAGAGAAGCAGCAACTGCTGTCATGGCTCAGCATCCTGAAAAGTCCCCAGGGACAGCGAGCTCCTCCCCAAGCAGAGTACAAACTATGCTTGAAATGTCTTTATTATTATTATTATTATTATCATCATTGTACTGTTCTGATCTGCCTTTGCCATGGCACAGATTCCCTACAGGCTGAGCAGATTCTATCCAACTGAAACACATGTTCAACAACATCTCCTGCTAGTTATTGAAGCAAAATGCCTAGTGAATCTGTCCATGTGGGAGCTGACTTGGTGCAGACAAGCCTGGAGCTTGTCTGAGAGCTCAGGGTCCATTTGCAGAGTCACAGTGACACTGGCTTGGTCATAGCCACTCATTTCTCTGCACCATCCTGACACAGAGCCAAGCACAGCACAGGAGAGTTTCTCCAAAGCCAGGTAGCTCTTGCTGCTGGGAGCAACTAGTTTGAAACCCCATGCATGTCCAGTTTAACCAGGACATTTCTTGTCTGAGAGTGCTGGTGACTGACACTTAGACCCATGGAAATAAAGCCAGTGACCTGCTGCACTTCTTGGCTGAGTGATGTCACTTCTCAATAATTTGGTTTCCCCAACTGTAAAACTTAAATAAAAACTTTGGGGTGTTGTCTGACAAAGAGCTGTTAAAGTCTAGGGAACTTTGACTCCCTCTGCTCCAACACAGAATAACCCATTTGAGTTAACTATGCTACATTTTAAAGTTTAGTCAATATTTGTATACCTACAGGAACGAATTAAACATTGTGTGCATACTATGAAGTTTTACCAGCAATTTTTTTGTACTCATGATTCTTTGGATTTTTTTTCTCTCTTTTCTTTTCTCCTCTCCCCTTTTGTACAGTAGAAAGCATGGAGAAGGTATAGGAAGGGCAGAAGAGTAGCAGCACAGCCTGTGAATAATTTTAGCTCTTCATCTACTGGTGTGATCGATGTGAAATTCACATGCAAGCATGAGTTCCCTAAACCCTGGAGAAATTGAGTGTGCAGAATCACCTAATAAGGAGACTGGTTCAGGAATTGCTGGTCTTAGAAACATCCTCTTTGCAATTAACTTTCTGACCAAAGTCTGCTACTGGTGGGTAGCTTTTATCCCTTCCTCATCTCACTTCAGTAAATTGTTGTCAAGTGTTATTACCAACAACCAAACCCCAGGTGAATCTATAGCTCCTGCCCTGTTCTGTTTGGAGGTTTCACTTCTTTTGATCTCTCCAGGGAAGCAGCCTGGATACAGTCCACATGTTTTTCTCTACAGCAACAGAAACTGGTGAGCTCTTTGTTCAGCACAGTGATGGTAAACAGCAAAGTTGAAGCAAATCTGGCTTTGTCTGTTGTGGAAACACCAGCCAAGAGTGAGGTTCCTCACAGGGGTGGGTGGGCAGAGCTGCACAAAACAATGGCAGACCTTGGATGGCTTTGGCTGTTCAGCCAGCACAGTGACCAGCACTGTGGGTACAACTGCTATGGAACACTGCAAAGGCCATGCTTCCAGACAGACTGGGGTCTGCCCAGTCATTAGGTAACTAACCTTGTTGGCAATTTTCAGAGACTGGGAGAAGGACATGGCCCCAAACACAAACCCCAAGATACAGAGCATTTGACAGAGCAGAGATGCTGCCAGAAACTTCCACAGCAATACCAAGTTGCATGCCTGAGGCTAAGTGCCTGCACCTGTATTGAAGGACTCTGTAGTCAACCAGCAGCCTGTTCGTCAGAAACACTGAGTACCCATTATTTTTATTGTCTTCATAAGATCTAAATTTTCCTAAAATTAAGCAAAGGAAGTCAAAAAAAGGGAATGAAGTAATGCACACATCCATAGAATCAGAGAAGTTTTGGGGTTGGAAGAGATCTTTAAAGGTCACTTCCAATCCCCCTGCAGTAAATACGAGTATCTTCAACTAGACCAGATTCCTTGGAGCTCTGTCCAACCTCTGCTTGAATATTCTCAGAGATGGGGCCTTTACCATCCCTCTGGACAACCTGTTACCATGGCTCACCACTCTGTAAAATTCTTCTTCCTTATATCTAAACTGAATGATTCTCTTTTAGTTTAAAACCACTGCCCCACATTCTTTTGAAACAGCTCCTGCTAAAAGCCTGTTCCCATTTTTCTTGAAAGCCTTCATTAGGTAGTGGAAGTTGCTATAAGGTCTTCCCAGAGTCTTCTCCAGGCTGAACAACCCCAGATCTCTCAGCCTGTCTTCACAGGATAGGTGCTCCAACCCTCTGATCATCTTTGTAGCCTCCTCTGGGACTGATTCAAGCATGTCCACGTCCTTGTTATGTTGGGGCCCAGGAGCTGCATGCAGCACTTCAGGTGGGGTTTCACCAGAATGGAGAAGATGGGGAGAATAATCCCCTAAGCTGCTGGCCATGCTGCTTTGGATGCTGCCCAGGATGCAGTTGATTTTCAGGGCTGGGACTGCACATTGCTGGTTGAAGTCCAATTTTTTATCCATCAGAACCCACAAGTCCTTGACAGGGCTGCCTTCAGTCCCTCCATCCCCCAGCCTGTACTGATACCAGGCATAGCCCTGAGCCAGCTGCAGTATCTTGCACTTGCTTCAGTGGCTAGCATGCAGGGATGCCATTGCCCCTGCTCAGCTCTGTGTGCAAGCCTTGAGTGCCCCTGCAGCTCATGCAGAGTGAGGCCACCGCTCACTGCCTGTGGATGCAAATGGTTGGGATCTTGCTCAGCATGCTTTCACTGCACCCTGGCAGCCTGCTCCAGCCGCAGACAGGTATTGATTGGGGTGGCCAAAGCCTTTGCCTTTACTTAAGGGGTTTTGGTAGAAAAGTCTGTGATGTTTTGTCCAGACACAATGAGTTTTCCTGGCACACCTAACCCGTTCCACTGCCATCTTGCATAGTCACGTTCATTAGTCTGAGCTTGGCCTTGGGTGCATTACAGAATTCTTTCTATAGCTGTGCTTTTCCCTTTCATTGGTAGCTATCACATCCCTTCACCCTCTGCCATGAGCTCTGCCTTCTGCAGTCTGGCCCTTGCCTAATCAAGGGAGACAGCTTTCCTGTTGTTACTGTTGAAGCTGCAATAAATAGCATATCCATTTCTCCATTTATCTGCTTTTTGAAATCCAGCCTGTAATGCCAGCAATAATTACTCTGTATCTATATTTAGAGATCATCATCAGCTCATGAATATCAAATTGTACTGTTATTATCTCTGTACAATATGGGCCAGTCTCCTATCAGTGTAAACATTTATAACAGTGATTATCAGTAGAACTGCTAGAGATCCCAAAATAGACAAGGCTGAACAGGCGTCTGCCATTATTTGTTTACTGGGGGAGGCAGGGAGAGAGGCAGAAGAGCCAGCTGAAGGTCTGGCAGCACAGAGCCCATCTAGCACCAGTGTGGGAAGGCTGGTACACAAGGAACTGCACCTGGTGGAACCATTAGGAGCAAGTGTGAAGAGTCTACTGTGCCCAAGCACCATCTTAAATCACTGGAATTAGGTTGCCATCTGCACAAACATCCTGCCCCACAAGAAAATTCCTCAGAACACTTCCTTAGGGTATGGTTTTAGTATCTTCATTTGTCCAGAAGGTGTTTCGTAGAACTGTAGTCTGACTGGATTGGTAAACCATAGAAACAATTTCCAAATTATGGATTCAACTAATTTTGCTGTCAGTACCAGCTCACCAAAGGGAAATGGTTGATGTCTCATCTTCTGTGGCACTGAACGGCTGCATCTGAAGGTGTCTGGTCCCCCCAGGCAGTGCTTGCTGTTGGCTTGAAATAAAACTGTGCTCTGAGCTCAGGCAAACGGCAGGATGCACAGACAGAAGGGTGCTGAGAGGCTGCTGGTAAATGTTAAGGGCATGGGTGAATGCCAATGGGTTTTTGCACTTGCTAACTTGTTTGTTTTTTGTTTTGATGGATGTGCTGCACTGCATTGAGAAGGGCTGATCAAAACCTCTGTCAAAAAGCTGAAGCTCAGTGGATCTGGCTGCCTCCTAAGAGACCTTTCCCCTGCTCTGAATCTCTAGGAGGCTTCCAAGGAATGGTCACTCACCATCATCATCTTTCAGAGCTGTCAAGATGCTTCAGCAGCTCAGCTCTTGGCATGGTTTTCCAGCCCTTGCATGCTCTGCTGTGGCCCTGGCCATGTGTACTGTTTTCCCTGCATATCCATACCCCTTCACCTCAAAGGCTTTACTACCATCAGCGACTGCAGCGCTTAATAGAATTACCTTTTCCATTCCCTGGCTTTTCCAGAGTTATTGCTCCTGAGTGTTTACTTTGCAGCTCCATGGGCCACCTGGGCATGGCTAGGCAGAGCCACCTCCTGGCAGGACAGTAAGGAAAGCTCCTGCTCTGCTGGCCCAGCACTTGCCGCTGCACAAACATTTGGCCACTATCAATGGTATGTCCCAAGCCTGCAGCCTGAGAGAGCAGGGTTACAGCTCAGTACCCAGCTCTTCCCACCCATAAATGGTATATCTGTGCTTTGTAGCACCTGTTTTATATTGAAAATGGGGGTGTTAAAGTGCAGGTAAGAGAAAATTACTGGCACTTGGAAGGAGTTGGGCAGGAAAGTGACTGACTCATGTCTGGGCAGGTGTGCTGGTGGCAGCACATGGGGCTGGGGCAGCACATGGTTGCAGATGGGGCTGGTGGCACTGAGAGGCACCAGGAAAGTGGTAAAACTTTGTGAACACAGTGGTTGCTGTGCAAGTGCAGGTCCCACTATCCCACACTATTTTGTCCCAAGACAACAGCATATCCACACCTAAGCACATCCTTTAAATTCTAGTTGAAAACATTTTAGTGACACTAAAACCAAGCCCTAGAATCATATTTTCTATTCTGAATAGAAAAAGTAAATAAAGCTAGCTTCTTATAAATTCCTCACCCCAGAAAGTGTTGTAATACACCACTCAACAGTTTCTGTCCTAGCTAATTTCTAGAATCAGCTCTCTTTTCAGAGAAACCACGGCCAGAAGAGGACATGACTAAGCAAGAGAGGAAACTCAACTGTAGCAAAATGTGAGTGAAACAGAAAATAATCACTGAGTAAACTAGTACTTGCCAGTGCAGCAGGGGAAACAAATCTAGATCATTCTTTTCAGCTTTGGAGAGACCTCACTGGCTCTTGCACAGCTGGCTTGGAGAGGCAAACAGAATACAAACAGGAGTTAAGCGCTACAGGGCTGTGCACGGCACCTCGCACTTTCATCTTTTGCACAAGGGGATGTGTCCTTCTGACAAGAGAGCTCTTCTACACATGTTTGTGCTGCAAGAATGCTGTCTATGTTTGGTTTGGAAAAGCTATGCTTGCTTAACAAAACCTGAATTTATCCCTGTAATCCTTCCCTGCATCTCCATGGCCAGATTGGAGCAGCCTGTGGAAAAAATTCCTGTCTATTTTCAGAAATAGATAAAAGCATTCAGATTACAGAGTGCAAATCTCATCTCAAAACGGCTGGAAAAATCCATTCAGCGCCACTGTCACTGACCCTCGTGACCTCTCCAAGTAATGAATTTCAGTTGCCTGTGCCTCTCCCCCATGCTGCCTCCTTCTCCTCCTGCCGGAACTGCCTGCAGTCCCAGCATCTGCAAAATGTCAGCCTTGAGTCCCACTGTTTATCCCATGGGGAGCAGGGAGGGAAGCATTATGTAAAAGGGCCAAGTGTGGAAATTATTATTGATCTCACTGCTTGAAACCATTAGTGGGATCTTTTCAGTCCAGTGTCCATGCTCACAAATTTTGGCAGAGCCCCTCGTGTGCCAAGGAAGAAGTGCTCTTTGCCACAAAGGTAAAAGTGCCAGGAATCTGCCTCATTGCCCACCCTTGTCCCAGGGCTCTGCTCTCTGCTGTGCCTGGAGCTGAGTATGGTGTCATCTCCTCCACTGCTGGGAGATCCCACAGCAAATGAGCCTTTAGCATCACTTATTAGTCCAGGAGATGGAAGATTCTATGGAGAAGATTACTGCTCATTTAGAGGGATTGTGTGCTTTAGGTAGCTCCTGAGGTTTGATGAATTCCTGCTCATGGTGGATTAGATGCCCTGTTAGCAAGTAAAATATTAAAGACAGCAGCAGTGAGCTTATATCTCACTTATATTTTGCTTATGGCTTACAGTCTTCATAATTAATACCAAGGAAGAAGGCACCCAGATGGACTGTGGCATTTGAAAGATTAATCTTTATGGAATTTCTTTTTAAATTTAAAACTTTATTAGTCTTTCTGTGATGTTCACAGCAGACCTGGGATGCTGATAGCTTTGTACTGGCTCATCAAGTGTCTAACAGGAATTGTGTGGTACTCCCTTGGGATTCACAGAGATGACAACACCACGCTTGTGTTCCCTCTGACAAAATCAGGCAAAATCCTGGGAAGTTCTGAACCAAACATTTTGAGCTAAGGATGCTTCAGATGTTTCTCCTTCTGTTTCAGGATGATGAGCAGGATATGAAAATCTAAAAGAGGAGTGTGTGCTGAAGAGATGTTGGAGAGATCACCAGCTCTGATGATGAGTACATGGTTTAGGGTGATAACGTGGGTGTCGCTCCTAGCACTGCTAACCTTCCAGGACCTGGGGGAATCAGCTCACTTCACTAGGAAACTTAAAAATATGCCCACTTTGCAACAGTGATGAGAGGCTTAGTTGTTACCTATCTAGTGTGGACAGAGAAAAAGCACAGAACTGAGTGAAGTGTGTGAAGAAGGGACAAGGTATTTAAATGACTTCAAAATACTTTGTGATCTTGGACTGCAAGGCAGCAGGTGTGATTCTGCATTTATTGCATGTGCATGTTTATCTCTGTTTGCAAGCACATGAATGTGTATTTACATGTCCTTTGAATCCCAAACACAGCTCAGCTGAACATTCAAGTGAAGAAAACTGGACAGTGTGTGTGTGTCTATTAGATATATACATTGCACATGGAGTACAAGTGCCAAAACACAATGGAAAGCACAGCACACCTATTACAGTCTGCCTGAAAGTCTAATGCTAAGATCAGAATTTGTTTTATCCCACTGCCTTATTTTTAAAGCCTAGAGAAATACTCACACTAGCCAAAACAATCTAATTCTTGAGCTTGTTTCGGTATTTTCCACAATTTTCAATCAGCTGTCAGGTGAAATTTTCAGCAATTGTAAATGGTTGTTGAAATTTTTAGAAATGTCCTAACTGCATCATCTTAAAGAAATGCTAAATGGCTCTTCTTTTAAGATATTATGAACATTTTTTATAGTTTCTAACAAAGCCAATAGTGTTTTTGAAAATCATGTATCTGAAGTAATGGGTGGAACTTCATTATTTCAGATAATGGTGCAAAACAAAGATACCACAAGAAAGGTCATTATTGCCTATAAAGGTTCATTAATTTAATACCTCTTAAAGTAGTCATGAAGGCATGCATATTGATTCAAAGTTACTGGACCTATATATACGGAATACATAAACCTGAACTATATTGATATATATAAAAAAAAAGGTGTTCTTTAAAAGGTAGAATTAAATTGCAGGTTATAAAAATTTAGTTTTAATTATCTTCAGGAGATCTGGAGGCATTTTTGTTGTGATCATGAGCCTGAGAACTCTAACAATGCCTTCTCCAAGTGAAAATCTAACCTGTTAAGAGAAAATTAATGTGGAAATCCAGTAAAAGATTCAACTCTGACCTATTTGGAAGACAAAATAAGCCTGTGATATCCTGTTCGTTCACCAGGGAGTCATACTTATCACTGAATTGTTACAACTAGACAGAACACAGGTATTTATATGTTCTGTATGATCCAAGTGCTTAAAATTGCTTTCAACTGTTGACTTCACTGGAGATAAATGAAAGACAGGACTGCTGCAATCCAGCCTCTTCCAGCACTGTGTAATGGCCCCAGGAATATCTCTTGTGTACATCATTCCCATTTTTTCCAGGAGTTCCCCCAGCATTGTGCAAGCCCCACAGCAGAGAGGTCACCACAGCTCCTGCTGCCAAGCTCCCCCACCAGCACTGCCTGCTGAAGGCTGCTCTGCAGGAAAACAGCTTTACAACACAGGCAGCTCGTGGGGCCACTTGGATGGGTGCCTTCTGGATCAGAAAAAAGAAGGAAAGGGGAGGGAAAGGAATGGACAAAAGAAGAGAACTAAAATGAAATACATGAATATGGGTGGGAAAATGAGTTCTGTTCCTTGCTGAAGCTGCCCAGGCAGATTCTCTTACCTGTGTCCACATCACACGATGTGTCTGGCCAGCCAACAGGACAGATATGTTATCCAAACACCAAATAATGCTCTTCACTGCTCCATTGGGACACTGACCAGTCAACACGGCTTCCCCTGGGCACCATCCCTGTTTGATGGAGGCAGAGATGAGCAAATCTTCTTGGATAAATGCCCATGGACAATTCATGTTGCCTCTTTGCTTCTGCTTGGACTATATCTTCTCCATGTAAGTCTCCTCCTTTACTCCTGACTCCTGCTGTTTCTCGCTCTGCATTCAAAGCTCTGTATTTTTGCAGTGAGGGATTTCATAAAAGGAGAAAGCACCTTCCTTTTCTTCCAGGAAAGGTAGGTTTAAAGGGTCTCAGAGGGATTATTTTAGGTCTTCTGATTATGTTTCTAGGTTTAGAATGGATGTAATGTATAAATTAATCAGACAAAAGGTTGAAATATGCAAAACCTGAAAAAGGTCCAAATCCCTCATGCTTAGGACTTTCCACATACATCTTCCCAATAATTTCTAACTCCACAGCTCCAACTCTGAGAGTAATGCTTTGTTTTGAACTTAGCTTTAGCTAAACGTGTTGAAGAATCCATCCTAGACCTCACTGAATTGGTAGCTAGCCCATGGGTGCTTCAGCCAAACAGAGCCAGTAAAACAGTGGAAGAGGAGAGTAATAGACTCTGTAATGAGAAAGCTGTCAGTCTCCTAACACAGACTAAACACCTTAAATCTTCTAGGACTTTCAGACTGAAGATCAGCATTTATAACTTCAGCCCCAAATCATTCATAAGCAGTTGTAAATGATGGCACCAATGTAGAAATCCCTCTCACAGTATATACTGCTCTGGGAACACAGTTAGCATAAAGCAGCAGCCTCCAAACAGGTTGAAATTATAAGTTCTGGGCAAAGCGGGTTGCTACAACCCAACTGACGGGAGTGATGAGGTTCCCACCTCCAAACTGGCATGATACAACCTCCTAGTAAAGCACAGCAGAGAAGATAAAACAGTTCTGGAGACCACAGTGATTCCTTTCCAGCTATCTGAGGCCCAGAAGCCTTAAGGACCTTTGTGCTTAGGACACTGAAATGAAAACGTAACTTTTATGATAGGGAAAGTGATCTGTCCTTTGCACACCTGGATTGCTTTCATGACAAGGTCTGGAATATTGTTTCCTCTCCACCTCTGCCTGTAGGCTCCACAAGGAGGTAGAAGTGTGGGTACACCGCACTCCATTCACCAGTTTGTTGGTACCTGGAGGACATGAGTTGATGGCACTCTGCTGCCTGAACTCCTGTCTTGCAACCCTGTGCCACTGTGTGGCCTGATTCACCCTGAGCTGTATCAGTGTGTGTTCTCACCAGGTCCTTGGGTGGTTGTGCAGGCAGCTGAGAGATCTTCTGTCCATAGCACTGGCAGCTGGGGTCCTCTACTGCTCCTTGGATAGGACTGCTCCCTACTCCTGACTCTGGCTGAGGTGCTGGAGCCATGGAGCTCTCTTTGGGGCACCTTTTCACTAGATGGGGGAAGGGAGGTGGACCTCTGCCAACAGATTTGAAAAAGTGGGTTCTTTTGCTCATTATCTGGATATATATTACCATTGCTGGCTTTGCCTGGCTTTATGACTGTGCTCCCTCTTGCCTAATAAAGATCTGGGAATGCAAGTGAGTGGTGGAAATCCATCTCTTTAAGAGCTCCCAGGGAGAGTATGTTTAGTTTTCTCAGGTTTCTAAGTGGAGATTGGAATTTAGTCCTTTATCAAGAGGGGCCATGGGTATATTAAATCCAAACATTTTTCTCTGCTGTTAACCACCTGGCAGAAAGGTTACACTAATTACATCAGATGTGTTTTCTCAAATTTTCCTGCTTCTATTATAAGCATGAGGCTTATGACAGGGGAACAAGCCTGGCCACTGGGAAATGCAACCTGTCTTATTCACAACTCAGTTCCCAGATTAACCTCATGGGAGGTAAGGTATGGGTATAGAAACAGGCAAGTCATAAGAGAAGAGCATGGGAGAAATGATCAAATTTTGTCACCACAGAGCTCCAGGTCCATACTCAT
The DNA here is from genome assembly GCA_013399455.1 of Anthoscopus minutus. Classification (NCBI taxonomy): domain Eukaryota; kingdom Metazoa; phylum Chordata; class Aves; order Passeriformes; family Paridae; genus Anthoscopus; species Anthoscopus minutus. The sequence goes on along the minus strand of VWYI01040075.1, from coordinate 23,808 downwards.
GGGCAGGGAGTGGACAGGCACTGTGCCAGTACAATGGTGCTTGGAACTTGGAGCAATGAAAGCAATTTTTGTGCTGTGCAAATGACTTTTTACCTTCCTCCTAACAATCAACAGACATTTTTGGGGGCTGCCATTGTAAGAATTGGATGCAGATGTTGGCTTGGTCTAGAGAGGGAGGAATAGAAAGGAACAAGAGGTGGGAGAGAGGTCATGTTTATGACACTAAAGATGAGCCTTCATACTCTCCAACAAATCTGTGCCCCTCTGGCAAATGCCACAGCATGGCCAGCCATCATCTCAAGCCCTGCAGTACCACTCATGCAAACTGGAGTGTTTGGCCTTTTATCACTTTTCCCTCAGTAGTATTTTTGCAAAGGGTGTCACAAAACTTGGATATGTGGCCAGGCTTTGGTGGAAGCTTATGGTTCTAGGATTTTCCTGGAAAGCAACAGTGTTAATTTTTATCTCCATCCAAAACCAAATTGCTCAGAAGTGAAAGTGGTGAAAACAGTATTTAGTAGAAAAACATTGTCCTACTCAAAAGAGAGAGTAAAAAAAAAAGAAAGACAAAAAAAGTAGAGGAGTAAAATGTGATTTGACCTTGTTCTTTAAATGAGACTCAGGCATTAAAGTGCACTGGGAGCTGAACTTCTTAGATTTAGTGACAGATCTTCTGACATGCTCTCACCAGATGCTTCTGTAGATTGGAAAAGAGCAACAGGGAAGAAATATAGTAGGTTTTTTTTCAAGATGCAACAAGATGTTGTACTTCCTGGCCACATATAAAATGAATTTACAACGGAAACGTGCCAGAAATGCCTGAGGGTAACACTAGCCATAGCAGAATGCTGAATCTTTTTATTTTTTTCGTTCAGCATTGAATAATGGTCATGAATGTCATTTTTCTTAAAATAACCCCAGCATGGGTGACTGGTGAGTGAGATCAAGGTTCCATGTTTCATAGGGCATATTGGGAAAAAGTTATTGTGCAATTTGATCTCAACTGCACATACGTCCCCTGTCACACACACTAAGATAAATCTCAAGGTTATTTATTGCAACGGCCCCTTAAAGTGATGACATTAATATTATTACTATGAATAATTGCATAATTTTCTCTGACTCTAGTTATTCTTGTTTTCTGCTAATACATGCATGTCAATGGTGTTCATTGCTGGAGTAACTGGAAACATTTCACATGGTTTGCAGAGAACAGTTTTAACATTTTCCAAGCAAAGGGGAAAAACACCCTTTGACTCTTTTTGGCCTCAAAACTGTGCAATAGGTTTGCAAAATATTTAAGCACGGGGCTAGCAGGTCTCTGTCAAGGTCACTGTAACCTTAAAAACACTCCCCCTGATTAATTAGTTTTTCAATTACACTGAAGGGACTGGAGCTGCCTCTTAATTCAAAGAAAAGAAAAGAGAGACAGCCAATCTCGTAATGCAGGTACAACAGTAAATTACCCCGCACCAAGCTCTATGTGTCTCAGAGGGCTGATGGCATTGCTGAGCTGTGGGTGATGGAGAGCCAGGGCTGTGCAGCCAGAGGGGCAGATTCACGTGCTGGTTACAGCACTGCAAATCTCCCTTTCAAGTACAAGCAATGCTTTACACTTCACACAGGGAACAGAAGAAAATACCACTGGGCAGTAAGTTGAGAGACTTGGAGGATCTTTATGTTAGTTAGGGCTCTTTGCATTAGTGTCAGCTCTTCCATACTGATGCACATATGCTTTCCTAACCACAATGCTATCCAAAGCCTCCATCTTGGTTAACATTTCATCATTCACACTCCGGGAATTATCATTTCCTCTAGACATGCTGACAAAGCTCATTGTTTATTGCTCACAGCATGTCAGAACTGCTGGTTTTGCTTTGGCCTGCAAGATGTTTGGAAAGCCACATGCTTTTTCTGAAGCCGGCTCAGTCCCCCCTGTGCTAGCTTCAGCTGCTGCATTCTCTTTCGCCCAGAATGTCAAATACTGTCCAGATGAGCCAGAGCAGAGGAGAGTGTCAGCTTCATATAACAGCACTGGATTTCATGTAACCATGGCCAAAATCTTCCTGGCAGCCACAGGTACAGACTTTCCAGCAGAGAGGGCTGGCACTTTTCTACCTTGCTCCCCTCTGGACCCTCAGATAAACCTGCTGGATGAGTGAGCCAGTGAATGTGACCTGGAGACGTGCCTGTAGTGCCATTTCCCAACCCAGGGGAGATTACAGCTCTTCCTGGCAGCAGAGCTGCCCGTGGAGAGATTATAATAGGGAAGGAGGCCATGCACTACCCCTTCAGGAAAAGAAAATGATCTTCAGCCATGGTCCTGTGCTCCAGATCTCCCCAACAAGAAATGGGGGCAACACCTGGATGCTCACTGACCTAAGACTGCAGTCACGAGCAGTTGCTAAATGGTGCAGAAATTCAGGTCATTATTTATTAGTTACTGCATTTCATATAACAGGACATATATTTTTCCATAAGTCCCTGAAAGCTGAACTAACAGAAAAAACAGAGACTGGTCCTAGAAATCCGTACAGCGTTACCTTTGGGCTGCATGGATGAGCCCTCCTCTCAGTCCAGGAGGGGTGAGAGCTGAGTATTTTGGTGAAGGCTTAATTTCTGTCTTGCAAAAAGAGTCCTGAGCCACATAATCTGACCTTCCCAGCTAAAATGTCTTCTGGAAGATATGTCTTGCTCACAGCAGTACCACAGGCTGAAGAGAAGACACATGGCACAGGAGCTGCCTGACCTGGGAGAAAGAGTGCAGCTGCACCCATGAGTGGAGGCAGAGCAGCAGGAATGGACAGAGAGCTCTACAACCAGCAAAGCAGCAGTCAGGGGATGTCCTCAGCACACAGCAATTAATGGCCAGGTACAAGCAGGGTGACTTCAGCACTCCTTATTGCATGGGACAGATATGCTCAAAGGCACAGAGCACATTCTCTGCAGGATGGAGTTCCCCCTGCATCCACTGATTGCTCCCGAGGTTGTTACTCCCCGCACAGTAACCCCAAAGGGACTAGTCCAGCCCAGGGAGGCAGTAAGGAGAGGTGGAGAGTCTGTTGTCAGTGGGAAACCAGTAAGTGGTTTGAGTAAGGTTTTTTGGGAGAGCAGACAGCTCCTAAGGGTCACTGGCTCTGATGGCAAAAGAAGCTTTACCACAAAGAGCCCAGGCAGATCCGTGTTCCTGGGAGCACTGCCTTCCCCACCCCTCACCTGCACCTCACTGTTTCACTCTGCTGCTTTGGCCTGACAAGCCTCTGTAGCTGTGACCCGTCTCTTTAAGCTTGTTATCCCACATTTTATTTCCATCATGCAGGATCTGTCCAGGTGATTAAACAAAAGACATCTTTTCATTATTGTTGTTGTTTTTACTGTGCCATTGCTATGTCCTTTATAACAGCTTTGCTTTTCCTGTGAGGAATAATCTCTGGAAACTTGGATAGAATCCTTTGGCTCACACTAGAAAAGGTAATAAAATCCTGGGAACCCAAAATGTTTCTCTGTTGTTTTCACCAAACATCTTTTTCCAGCTTGAAAAATGCATTTCTTGTTTCTGATTTGTTTCCTGATTTAGGGAAAATTTCTTCTTAACCTGACAGTTTTCCTCCTATCCAGCAGACCTGGGCATTTGAAAGACTGTGCCCAAGAGGTCAGAGGGCTCCAGAAACCTTTCTCTTGCTCCCCACCACAATTCTGACTCTCCCAACTTTTACAAGGAAGCCAGTAATTTCCTCATTGCTCTGGCTTCTCCATCTGCCACCTTATGATATAATATTTACTTATCTTTTCAAAGCATTTTAAATCTCTGTAGGAATGTATTATAAAAGTGCATTAGTGTTATTACTTTACTCCGTTGTGTAACTTTGAGAAATGGCTTATGTAAGGCCAGCTCGTCTATTCCTTCTCTGACCCCCACCCATTGTCCTCCTGCTGCTGCTGCCTCCTCCCATGACAGCAATAATTAAGCTCTGGTTTCCCAGTACCCTTCTTGGTTCCTATCCAGACTTTGGGCAGTTAACATCCAGTTCCCTCTACATCAGTCCAGAGATTGGCAGCTTTGGATTCAAAGGTTCTGCTGCTTCTCTCTCCACATCTCTATTGCCTGCATTAGGGTCAAAAGATATATTTTCAGAGGCTCCAGAATTACTTGTATGAACTCAAAGCTCCTTTTTCTGGCATCTCAGAAGTACCCTATTCACAACAATCTTTGACACTTCCTCATAACTATGACATGAGTTTTATTGGGAGGGTATTTGTAACCTCTTAGCCCCATACTCTCTCAGGTTCAGCCTTCACAAACCAAGATAGGAAGACCAGAGGAGCACTCCAGCAATAACCTAAAGCAGAATGTATCCATTCTGCTCGATATGTGGTGAGAGGTGCGGTAAGAGGAATGGAGCTCCTGATGAGAATGACATATCTGATTCTTGATGTGCTACTGTGACCTGCATTTTTTCCCACACCATTTTTCATTTTAGTAGGTAAGTTCAATTTCTAAGTTAAATTATTTTGTTCCTTGTATTTTCTGTCATGCCAAAACACCTGTTTTCAGTGAGATAAAAGGCTGTCAAAAGAGCAGGTACTTGAATTAACAACACTATGTAGAGAGTTTTCACTAAAGGGGCAGATGACAGGAATATGAAGGGCGCAAACTAATAAAACTCCTCCTTGCTCTTCTTCCTCTTTCTCTTCCACCTTTCCTGAAGGATATTGGTCCACATCCTGACCATTTTATGTGAAACAGCTGCCAGGTTTCATTCCAGAGGTGACTGCATTTCAGAGACAAGCAAATATGCTGATGTATTACTGCCAGATACTGACCTCATGTGTGTTAGCCTTGGCTTTTCAAAGGGCTCCACTGGACTTTGGTGGTGCAGCTCCAGCCTGACCCCAGCATCAAAGAGACCTGAGCCCATGCCACTAATTTCTGGCATTCAAAAAACATAAAGCATGTGTCCTATAACAATGTGTCCACACACTGCCACACTGCTAACACCCATCTCAGGCTGTCTCTCTCTCAGAGTCAATTATTTGGACAAGAACTGGTGACTAATAGAAGCAATTTGTAGGAAACATGCTGTTCCCAAGTGACCAGCAGCAAATTGCTAATGACTGACATTACAATGACCATTCTCCAAAGAGGAATAGTTGAAAGCCCACTGTGCACAGCACTGATCACATTTAGCAACAAAACAACCCCTCCTGATTCTGGCATCTGCCATTTATGCTGGCTACTGCTTGCTTCCTTTCCCCGGTACATCTGTAAGACCAACTGCACTGAAATTAAGCAACCACATATTATTTGTTGACATAAACATGAAATGTAATGAAATGTACACTTCACTAATGTGACCTTATAGACTTGATGTACAAAACATGAAAAATACAAATGCACTATAGGGAGAAATCCTGCATTTTTCAGGAGATGGATCATAAGGCTTAATAGATCATTTCCATCTCTGAAATATCTGAGTTGTGATGAATGGAATTTCTTAGTATTTGAAGCAAGAGAGGGGCATGTTTAAAGAGACTGGAGAGGACTGCAGTGTAAAATCTTTGCACTATAAAAAAGGCAGCCTTGGTTTTTATTGCCCCTGTGGGGAGTCTCCTGTGAACCAAATAGCAACTAAATCAAATAAACATTTCTGAATCAACTCCATCTTCTCTTCAGCTTTGGAGAGTTAAAAAACCCCTGTAATTTATTGAATCACCTTTTATGGTTGTACCTACAGATGTATTTGAATTTGATAGTAAAAACATTTAAACTCATAATGTTTCCCAAATCAGCTAAATCCATTATATCACCTGTGCCAGTTACTATATTTGTAGGGCAGTAAACAGTGGCCTTTATTGTTTGCTGTTCATGGGGTTGTGCATAAGAACCAGCTTAGTTTGTCTCCAGAGATATACACCTACCTTGCAGGCACCAGAAATATTATACCAGCTTAAATTAGTGCAAGCTTTCCATGCTGTCACTGCCTCCCCTGTTTTGATTTTGTGATGGTGATCTCTATTCACTGTTGTGCTGATACTCTTTGAGTCAAGGCCCCTTCTCTACTTCTGCTGTATCTGGAAGAAAAATTAACAAGTGCAGCTTAGGCATGTTATGAACAGTTAGCAAATTTCCACACCTAGGAGAGTATGTGGGCTCAGATAACTGATTTTCTTTGCAAGCAGATGGAGAGGTGAAAATCCTTATGCGGATTTGTCATATCCTTATCTCAAACCCTCCAGAAAAGTAGGCAAATGGAGGTGAGACAGTGAATTATCCAGACATCAAGTAACTTAGCTCTTCTCAAAGGCAGTGAAATTTGCTTAGAAAACTCAGGGGAGAGGAAAACCCAGGTGGATGTGGAGTATGGCAGTTTCAGCAAACGAGCTACAAGAGGGCTGTTAGAGGAGAGCATGGGCATGAGGGCAGAGCCATCCCAAAGTGTTTATGGTGGGAAGGCAGAAGGAGCCCTGAGGATCATATCAGCACTGCTTTCTGAGGCAGAGGGCTTTGGGGAGTGTGCCTCATGACCTCCCACCTTGGGCATTTAATGACCCCTTCTCATCTTTCCCTTTCTGTAATGAAATCCTTTCCTCTTCTTCCACTCCTTGAATTTACTATTTAATACCATTTCTGGGGCTAATTTTGCAATTGTTTACATGGTATAGGACCAGGAAAGCAATTAACACATTCTGATGAGATTTAGGAAGTCGAAATAGCCATGCAAATAGCAGATCCATAAGTAGCTTGTGAGTCTCAATTTGAAAATCATTTGATGCAGGCACAGCCCAGGCCATTTCTCAACAAGAGCTCCTAGAAAGCCTCTTTATTCAAGTGACTGAGGCTTTTCCAAGGAACAGGGCAACATGAGTTATCTTTCTGCTGTTCTTTGGCAGTTATAGAGAGGCATGACTGGCTGCCTAATGATATTTTCCATATTGTTTATCTTTTCTTCCCTTTGAGTACCACATGGTCTATCATTCCCTCAGCTCAGATACAGGCCCCAAGGGGACTTAGTCTACAAATAAAACACAGAGCTAAGCAATAGTGATTAAAACTCAAAATGTTTTAGACATACTGCTGTTGTTAGTAACACTGGTTTCAAATTATTTCCCTCCTCTCTGTGTCCCCTCTTGGAGGGTTGTTATGAGCTCCATGATGCCACTTGTCATTCAGCTGAGCTGTGCCAACACAAGATGAATGGAGGAGTCCCACTACAAACCATACAGCCAAAACATGTTTGACAAAGCTAACCCCAGCTATGAAAAAAAAATTCCTTTCTCTTGTGTTCCTATGAAGAACTTAAATTTTTCATGCCACATGTTTCCGGGTCCTGTCAGTGGACATATAGTAGCTTGTATCATTTTCTGTTTTCACTTTCTATTTTTCAGATCCTAACACATCTTGAAAGATTTAATCATTCTCAATTTCACCCCCTTGCAAAAAGATTTTAATTGTCGTGAGTTTTTTTACCCTCACTGTGAGCAACTTTTTGGTTTTTCAATCTGCTTTTTTTCCCATGAACTTTGCTTATGTGGCCGTTCTGCTTTTCAGTCTGGCTGCAAGTCCCTCTCCAAGAGCTTTTGAACCTTCTTGGTGAATTTTGCTCAGATTTGATGGAAGGGCAGAAAGGCACAATTCTCAGAAACAATCATACTCTTAACAAGATCTGTTAATAAAGACATTATGATATGGGAGTGAGAAAGAAATTCATGCTCTGGCTGAGCAAACATTATTGTTTCTCTTGGCAGCTGGTACTTGCTGGCACACCTGTACCTACTGCTTCTTGCTTTGCAGGGATGCTGTCCATGGAGTGGGAAGAAGACAAAATTAATGCAGTGGGGATGGAGATGGGCTGAAGGGCACAGGGAGCAAGTCTGTTAGGAATCAGGCCTTGATGCTTCAGCTTTCTCCACAGGAATTGTTTTGTGGCTAATTTAAATCTATATTGTTTTCTTTCAGACATGTGGAAAGCTTGACTTCGGCATCAAACGGCATTATTTTTGTGGACGTAAAGCCAGTACCTTAATATTATTTTAACAAAGCCTTCTGAAATGCACATGCATTTCCAGTCAGCCAGATTCTTCCTTTTTGCTGAATACTGAACATTCTTTTCTTCCCCTGTTGTCTTTGGCCATAGAAATTGTACTTTCCACTTTAACAAAAACTGTAGGGGCATTATGAATGCCTGTATTTTTCTTGAGCAGACTTTTTGCTTTCTAACAAAATGCCTACACTAACTCACTTCACACAAGTTCAGCTTTCAGTGTATGTGTGTAAAGCACAAGGTGCTTCTCTACTTTGCCTGCGTAGTTGCAACAGAAAATTAAATTTGCCTGTATTTTCTAATAGAGTGCTATGGTAAATGCTTGAAAAGATGTCATGTCCTTGTTCAGCTGCCTGCATATTAATGTGATAGACAAAGAGATTGGTCCAAATGGTTCAAAATTGCTCTGGGGTTCTTAAGGAAAATAGGAATACAATTACTCATTATTGTTTGTCTTACCAACTTGTTTTCTCCACAGTTTTAAGTAAAATATCTTAACTGAAAGTTTATATAGCGAGGTGTTGGCACTGTAAGGAGTGCTGTATTATGTGTCACACTTTCTAATCAAATTACAAACTTTGGTTATCATCTCCTGGCAGCATTATCAGCAAGAAGAAAATGTCATTATTCTTACTATGCCGATAGGAAAGTGAGATGATTTATCCAGGGTCACCCTGGAAGTGGCAGAGTGTAGGCTGTAGTAAGATTCTGGCTGATGTTTAGTTGCACAAAGTGCCTAAGCTCCTTTCTTAGCTACTTACAAAATCCTTCTCAGTATTTTATGAACTCATTTTAGCATGTATTTCTTCCATGCAGTAAGCTTCAGTCCAAGAGCTGAAGAAGCCACATGCATTTTTGACAAGTTTACCAAACTAATGAAAAGGCCATGGCTGTCCTATGGTACAAATACCAAAAGCCACACAAAGACATGACTGCAGTTTCACTCCTCCCGCATTCCTAGACAAAAGCAGTAAAATAATTTGGGGACAGCTTTCAATTTAGTATTACAAGCTTGCACTAAGAATTTTGCAGATAATGCAGATGCCATCACTGCCCTATTTGAAGTCTTGAGGCTGCCCAGGAGCCTAGCCACAAGTTTATGGCTGACAACCCACGGCACATGTTTCCCTTGGGGACATTTTGCTGATGCTATGTCTTTCATGCTAAGTTACTGCTATTTAAAATTCAGCAGTTTTCCCTGCTCTTGTCCTTGTTTTGAGGAGGCATCAGTGAGAATTCATTTCACCCACCTTTAACCATGTCAACAATCAGAGTGATCTCAAGTTGGGCCATTTCAGCTCTCCATGTGCTGGGCTGTTTCAGACATCCAGTTTGGGATGGAATGGGTCACTTTTTGGAGCTGCCTAGAGGAGGGAATCTTGGTGCCTAAGTCTGACTAAAAGCCTGTTTCCTGGTTAGCACAAGTCAGCTGGGGTGAATCATACAACAAAGAGCCTCCTGACACAAGAGGCAGAGCGCTCCAACACAAGTTGCTTTTATCTCTTCAGCTAAGGCGTTTTGAAGGATTTGGGATACTACTGATACTTCTACATAAGACCTGGTCCATTTTGGGTTTGAGATCGCACAAAGTCTTTGAGAAACCTGTTCCAGTGCTTGGTTGCTCTAATTTTGAAGAGTTCCATCCTATTAACTAATTGGGATTTCTCCTGCTGCAATGTGGGACCAATGCCTCTCATCTGCTTGCTGTGCGCTTCAGAGAAGAGTCTGGCTCCACTTTCCCAACTACCAGTTGTAGACAACAGCTAAGTCCTCCCTTAGGTCTTGCTTCTCCAAACTGAATGAACAAATAAAAGCCCCCAAAAAGTGATGACAGTGGAATTTCCAACTTTTTTGTGATTTTAGGATGAAATTCCCCAAAGGTTCATTCCCTGCTGATTTGTTTTTTATTTCAACTGTGGACCAAATTGATGACTGATTCTTGAGTCCACAAAGGTACTCTCTAAGGCACTAAATTCTCAGTGGATCTTTGCAGGGGTATCAGAAGACACAACTTTAACTCTTTTTTTTTTTTTTTGTCCTCAAAACTAGTTGCAGTGAGAAAGAAGGATCCCAGAGCAGCGAATGGCTGGGATATATCCCTAAGTGGGTATGGGATCAGGTTTTGCTGCTCATTTATACTTCGCAGGAGTTTTGCAGAGGAACATGCTTGTCTATGCACATGGAATTGATGTGGAATGAGAAAGACAGCCCAGGTTTCTTTGGTCCTCATGCAGCAGCTCTTGTCAGCCAGGCATGGACTCACTTTGGTTTCACACAAACATAAAACTTTATTTAAAACCTCCTGCAGCTTTTCCCCTTCTTGGACTTGGGGTTTCACCAGGTTTGTTTACCTTGTAAAAACATACATGTGGAAAGAGTATCAAAAGGTTAACTCCATCAACAGTGAGCGGCTGCAAAGGTGCAATAAAAACTGAAAATACAGCCCGTTTCGGGGAAAGTTAAGAGAAACCATTTCTTCACAGCAGTGGAAATCATGCCACGGTCGTTTTCCACTACTCTCCCACCCCACAGGCCATTTTATGACAAATTCCGCAGCTAAACAGTAGTACGGTTTTCCCCTTCGTGCAGCGCTGTGGGGCCGATGAATCACCGTCCCTGTCCTGCTAATCCCCGAATTAAGACGCGTACTTTGCCGCCCCGGGTGCCGCTGCCGCCCCACAGCAGCTCCCCAGAGGCCGCTCCCGGCCCCTCTCCCGCGCGGTCCCTTTAAGGGGAGGCCGGCCCGCAGCGCTGCCATGGCAACGGCGTGACCGCCGTGACCGGAAGTGAGGGGGTCAGAGGCCGGGGGAACATGGCGGCGGCCCTGGCGCCCACGGGTGGCGGCGGCGGCGGCGCGGCGGCTCCCTGAGCTCCTCCCGCCGCGGCGGCTCCCTGAGCTCCTCCTGCCGCGGCGCTGCCCCGTCCCAGGTGAGAGGGGGGGCTGACGGAGGGGGGGCCGGGCCGTGGCGCTGGCGGTACCAGCGGTACCAGCAGTGCCGGGGCTCCTCTGGCCTTGCCGGTTCGTTCTCGCCCGCCGGGCTCTCACCCGCCTCCCGTTTCTCCCCAGGCATGGTGTCCGCGCTGTAGGAGGGCTGGGTGCCGCAGCGATGGAGGAGAGTGCTTGAGCTTGTCTGCGGAGGCGTTCCGTGTGTGAGACGTGTACGGTACCCGAAACCTCGGTTTCAGTGCTGCTGTTTTTGTTGCACCTGGAAGGATAAATAACCGGAGGCCTGTTGTAATCTCACCCTTAGTATCTTTCCCTTTGGGAAAAATAAAACCACAGTGTCTTATTTTGACTTGCACATACACAGAAGCCAGTCAGTTTTTTTTCCAGCTGTAACTGGGTAGTTTTCCTTGGCTATTGTGTGTTGTCACATTTCCCGTTAGTTTTGGCGTGTGTGCTGCTGTCTGGGCTGGATGTGCCCTCTGGCAATGCTAAACTTTGACCTGAATGGCTCTTGTGCAGTAAATGCAGGGTGAGTGCTGCAACAAGGCTCGTAGCTTTGCACAGCCCGGGGTGTTTAGTGCACAGCTATGGCCGCAAGAAGCGGCCACTGAAAATAAACACTGGATTTAAACCAGGCCTGCAGCTTCACACTGGTGCTTGTGTGTATTCATTGCAATACAGTTCTTGGTCACTGGACTTCTTTAATCTCTACTTTCGTTAGTGTGTGGAGTGGACTACACTGATGTAGTGTATTTTACTTATTGATTGAAAGCGTCACCATATCTCACTTATTTCATAGCAGCTGTGTGCTCTGTTCAAGACATGACCCAGCCTCTGCCTTTGTACCATTGGACTTCCCAATTGTAGATAGCGTGGTAACACTTTAATGTTTCTCAAGCATGAGTCTATTCCACTGTAAAACAGATTAATAGATGGGTCTCCCTCCATCCTGCTTCTTACTTAACAAATGGGGAAACTAGGATTAAAAAAAGCCAACATGTGTCTTAAATTGAACACAGAAATGTAAAATGAGTTGGTTGACTTTGCACTCGTGTTTTCCAGTATTTTCTAATAGTCTGAATGCAGAGCTGCAGTGGAAGCTGTACCTCAGCAAATCAAGGTATCCTTTACCAGTGTGAATTCATAGTTTGGTCAGTGTGTGGGCTGCAGCTGAAGAGTGTGGTCTCACTCATTTCCATTGCTGGCCGTGGGTTTTTGTTACTTTCTTTGTAGTGGATTTAGTGGTTGGATGACTTCAGGGACAGTTGATCTAACAGTTTTATGGGGATGGAAGTTATTCCAGTGAGTGCTTGCTCTGATATGAATAAAAGCTGTTTCTCCTGCGCTAATGTAACCCAGCTGTGGGTCAACCATAATGTGAAACTGTACCTTGAGAAACCAAATCTCAGACTGGTCATTCAGAAAATCAGAACTACACCTCAAACTTCTGAAAAGTTTCAATTTAAAAAAAAGTCAGCCATATGTAGGGAATATGTTGTAAGAGTGAAGAGAGCATAAGCCTGTGAAGGAGGTTTCTCATCTTTTCAGGGTTTTTTTCTCCATCCACTGCTTATCAAAGTGTTGTGCTGAAAGAGGGAAGTCATTTACAAACCTTTATTTAGACTTCAGGGGCTGGTCCTCCATGTGTACTCAGTGAGGCAGAATCTTGAAGGAAAGATAATTTTGTACCCTATTATGAAAGCCAGACTGAGATTTTGCAGGGAAACCTTGATTCCGGTATGGTCCAGCTCCTCAGTCTCAATTAGTTTTGCTTTCATGGAGTTGCCTACCCTCCCCACAAAAGCAATCTGGAAAGAAGACTGGAAGTGGAATGAGGTGTCATCTTCACACCCACCTGGGGTTTTAGCAGTGTTAGGATTTTCTGGATCAAAGTAACCCTTTCTCCAGTTGCTCATGTGGGAGGCTCCTCTCCTGTGTTTCATCTGTTTCTGCAGAGTCTCTACTCCTTCAGCAGCTATTTTTAGTAAAGCCAGATTTTTAATTCATAGATTCTTAATCTGAACTGCCACAGGTGCAAATCCTCTTGCCCTTCTGCTGGCTTTATACCAGATTTCTCCAAGACTTTTCCCCACAGAATTTCCTTCTCTTAATTTTTGTTTGTACAGTTTCATGTGTGTCTTTTCTTTCCTGTCACTTGTCCCATTCTTCAGTGTACTGCTACCCCTTCCTCCCAACTCTGGTTTGTCAAACCATGTTTTTTTAAATTTTTGTTGGCTGCTTCTTCCAGCTTCTTGGTATGTGCAGAGTCTTTCTCAATTTATGCTTTCCTCCACCCTCATAATTATTTACAAATAATCTGTGTTTTCCTCTGTCCTTGTTTCCTCATTTCATTCTCCTCTTCTCCACTTACAGTCTTGTTCAAGGCTGTCCCTTCCTTGTTCCCTTGTTTCTTCAGGTCATGGTGCTGGGAGCACACAGGCATGAGGCACTGAGCTCCACAGTTTGGTTAAATGTTTTATTGGCACTGGCCTGAGGAAAGCTGGCTTGTTTGTGTTGTGTGTGTGGTGCTTGGTCAGCACTTAGGGCTAAGAGAGGGGGAGATGGAACCTTTGGAGAGTTGAATTTTTGGAACGAGTCCCTGCTGACTGTGGGCAAAGGCTCACAGTTTGATTTTACTACTTGTTGTCTTGGCCTAACAAGTAAATTGCTCCTGAAATACAATTTTGCATTGTGAATTGTTAATTTTTTTGCTGTAGCAGGGCACAGTGACATGATAGAGCTATGTTAAAAGAATTCTTCAAACATACCCAAAATGTCTCTTCATTTTCCTATTTTTTTTTCTTTGCTTAGCCGAGCTAAGTTGACTTGTGAATACGACCCTTTTTGGATATAATAAATTTAATTTACCTGATTACATTTGTTTGTATTAGAGTTCTTGTATGTTTAGGGGTTAAAAACTTGGAGGATCTTTACTAGACAATGCAAAATTAATAGTTTCACTGGATTCACACACTATCCTTTCATGAGTTTGAGAAAATTAATTTGCCTTTAATCTGATAATAGGCTTAAGATGGTTTCCCCTTGAGAATGGAACTGCTTTTTTCACCTTGCATTTCCAAGATTTTACATGTGTGATACTAAAACTCCCCTGACTCTTGAGTAGCATGTTTCAGTCATCCTTTGGTATAAAACCTACTGCTGATGTTATTCTAGATGTCAAGGGAGCAGGTATTGCTTTCACTCCAGTGTTTTTGAAAGATATTTCTTAATCTCAGGTGCTTTTTCATTGAGCTTGCAATGGTTTTATTATTTTTAAGGTGTCCAGATCTACTGTTGAGAGAAATTGATCTTGATTGCTCTTCTCCTTTGATGGTATTTCCAGAGGTGCTGTGAAGGCTAAATGAAGACTGCCTCATGAGTCTGTATGAAGCAGTTACATGGATCACCTCACACTGCTGGGAGAAGGAGAATTAAGTTTTGCTGAAAAGTTTTTTCTGGTCCTTTGTAAACTACTGTTTGAATGGTGATGGTCCTGTGAACTGCTGTGTCCCCAGACATGCTCACGGTTCCTGTGTGTTTTCATATATAAATGACAGATTGTTTGTACTCCTTCCACCAAGTCAGTGAAACAACAGACTGGGCTGTAGTCAGAAGAGTCAAAAGCTAACTGAACACTCAAGCTTTCATAGAAGACCAAGAAATAGAACACAACCAAGATATTAATTTTTCTTCCTAAATGAAAGACATACAATAAAAGGCAGTGCAGGTACTGACAAGTACATGCAATCATGATTCTGGAACAAGAATGGAGTTACTTTGAATTTCTTGCAATCCTGCTAATTGCAGCAAACTGTTAATGATTGTTGTAGATCAAGATTTAACTTACTTTTCAAAGTAACTGGAATTTAAAATGGTTATACCTGAAAGGGACAAACAGATCTGGGGTGAGCGTGGGATTATGTTTAATTTTTATTTTCTTTTAACTTTTGCATGGTCAGTATGATAATGATCCCATGCAGGTATGAATGTTAATTGTGAAGTAACAGAACATATGTTCTATGACCCTTCAAATCTATTTGAAGACCTTCTTTGGTGTTTGAAGGTAAAAATGTCTTGCTATGGTTGGGTGAAATGCCTCCTGATGCAGTTTTAACTGGGATAAAAGGGCTGAGAATGCTCTCTTCAGCTTGAGCAGCTCTTGGAGAGACAGAAGCAACACAGACAGATTCCAAGGGCTTTTTTTTCACTCCTTGAGGAAAATTCTTGGAGTAATTAATTCCACATCACTTGATAATTCAGCTATTAGATTTCGTTATGGTTACTCCTATCTAGTGTTGGTATTGATGTTTAACATTGATTCAGTCTTCACACAAACAGCCTGCATTTGTTCAGATCAAGTATTAGTGTTATGTGTTTGAATTCAGAAGATAATTGCATATCTAGCAAATTACCCAATGGCTGTTTCATCTTGAAACATTTAGAAATCCCTTTCAGTTTCTCGTAATTACAATGTTTTAGTCAGACAGCAGTCTAAACTTAGGACAGCACTTTGGCAGTGATATGCGTGTTTTTCTAAAATGAGCATAGTTTTTGTGGTTAAATTTTCCTTTCATTTAAGTATAGATTTTAATCAGTGTAGGCCAAACTTTTCCAACCATCTATAAAATTAGATCAAGCTATATTTTAAAAAGCATGTTCTCCTAATGTGATTTAACTTATTTAGAAAAATGTGTGCAGAAATTAATTTTTTTAAGCTGCTGAATGCTTTTGAAGTGTTTTTACAATTTGTTTATAGATAACTTCAGATAGATACTAGTAGTTTCTTTGTAACAAATACTACTGAAAGCGCTTAATGCTGTATTTCTGAAATTGGAAAGGTAGCTGTTCAGAAGGAAACTGTAAATTCCACTCATGAAGCAGCTAAATTACAACATCAAAATTACAAAACAAAGTGAAACGCCTCCGTTTTTCCAGACTTCTCTGCAAGCAGTGTGTGAAGTTTTGGCAGTTAACTGAAGTTTTCATTGGTTGTCTTGTATGTCCTTGGGCAGGGTATAGTTCCCATTTTCAGTTGGTGAGTTAAAGCTGTAAACAGATGTACAGAAAGTGTAAAGCTCTGGATAGAGGATATTCAGTATTTTATATATTCCCACATGGAAGTGGGAAGGAATCTGAATTGAATCTCTCAGGTGACTATTACAACCCTCTTGAGTTGCTGCTAAATATTTGGTAGTTTCAGCTTCTAGAAAAGCCCTCAAGTAAAAAGACCCCCCAAAACTGTTACCAGTCTTGTATCACTGTTTTTTAACCGAATGCAGGAAAAAAGGACTAGGCTATACTGAAAGTTTTCCAGTTGACAGAATGTTTAGAGATGAAGGGAGTCCCTCTGTCAGCAGACTTCTCTTCAGATAAGCTATTTCTTCTCATCACAGGTAGACTGAATTCTTTTTCCTGAGTGTGAGGACAAGCGTAAGAGAATGATGAGGCCTCTGGATTTCCATTATGTGTTTTTATATGAGATGTGCTGGTTAGTTTTGATAAACTGTTTCTCTAGTGAAAATAGTGTCCAAAAATTCTGTCCTTGAACAGAAGTTGAAATTCCAGTTTCAACATGGAATTGTGAGAAAGCTCATTCAGTTTTTTATACACTTTATTATTCAGATGCTGGAAGGACTAGATCCTTCTGGTTTTTAATACCTACAGTATAGGTAGGTATTATGCATTTGTTCAGCTGATCAGCTCTATTTGCTATCAAAATCATGTTTGTGATCTGCTTGAGTGTAAAGAGCATTGGTTTTGATAAAGCTGATAGTACTTCAGCAAAAATAAACAATAATAAATTTAATAATGACTGGTAAAGCTTTCCTTTTTTCTTCTAATTGCTGTAGCTTTTAAGAAACTTTCATGATGAAGCATTTTTAATTTCACTCGATTTTTTTCTCATAAATTCGACTAATTCTTCCCCAGAATTCTTGTCATACAGTGGAAATTTCTTGAGCATTCTGCTTATTGAATAGCATTTACATGTTTTGTCCTCATTGGAAAACAACTTTTAACTCTTCTGCAATGATAAGCCAGGAGACAGTGGTGACCACATGCTGATCCTTGAAAGATAAAAGTTTTCAAAATGAGCCAAGCTGCAAATGGGCTTTTTTTTTTTTTTTTAATGGTCAGAACTTGGAGCTTGTTTCTAGCTCTGCTGGGTAAATTTTTGAGATTGTGTGTCAGCTGGAGCTGGGCTTCAGAGAAGTCATTACTTGGTTCTTTAACAAAGCCATGGAAAACTGCAAAAGATCTCTCAAAAAACAAAACATGTAAAAATATTCTTACCTGCTGAGTCTCTGTTGGGAACCAGTCCATTTTTATTTTTTTTTCAACTCATCACTAGTGGAAATCCTCATTTCTTGAGTCTTAATATTTAAGAAAATGTGAGGTAATACACTCATGCCAAGATTTTTGAGACAACGTGTAGTCTGGTAAAGTAAGGCTAATCATTTACTTTTAGCCTCCTGAACGCAGTAGCTTTCTTCTGGCCCTCCCTCTTTGATGTGAAAACACCACTAATTACAAGTTACCTAGTGAATTCCTTTAAAAAGAAAACAGTTTTAGCAATTTATTTTAGGGTCTCTTGCCCAGGTCAGTAGATTTGTCCTCGGGACAAGTGAAAACAAGTAAGTAAAAACAATGGGCTACCAGTGAGTTACTTATGTGTAATTCATCATCAGATAGTGGAATTCCCAGTTAATGTCCTGAGAATTGGCATGCCTTTCACATTTGGAAAGGGGTGTTTGGTTTGTTCGAATCTGTTTGAAATAATTAACAGACTGTCTAGGAAGATGGAATGTAGTGTTCTGGTTGTGTTTGATCTTTCTAAACTTTGGTGGTAGACTGAGGAAAGGATTGGTCTTGATACATTTTGTGCTGCCTCCATGAGATGGATAGATTTTGCACTAGAGTTCCTTTAAAAAACTACTCGTGTCTCAATATGATTTACAATAAATGTTTTGCAGACTCATCTATTTCTAACCATTGGAAGTGACAAAGGGTGTGTCTCTCTCCCAAAATTACGGCTTTGCTCAGAGAAGTGTGTTCTTTTATTAGGAACATCGGGTTTACATTTTCTCTTGAATACCAAGTTTTAAATGAAATCCTTACAGTTATCTGCTATTTCGAGTGCTTGCATGGGTCTACCATTCATTACAGAATGAATACTTCATTATTTTGTCATAAATTATTTTATCTTGAGATGCCAATTTCCAAAATTTATTTAGAAGAATAATTTCTATAAAAATGTGTCTCACAGAATATTTTTACTTGCATTGCAGTAAAGATAGTCATTGTATGTATTGTATCTCAGTCCTCCTATGAAGAAAGAATCTTGGTCTTTTTGATAAATGTTGAGAAGCATTTAGTTTTGCACCTCTCTTGGATGCAGTGTTAGATGCTGAACAGTGTCAACTCCACTAAGCAATAAAAACCCCAACACTTTAAAACAAGGCTTGAATTGAACAGCACATCTCATTTAGGACTAGGAGAATGGGTAAAAAAGCTGCATGTTTATCTTGTCTGCCACCTTAATAGTTTTTGAAAGACAAATGCCTGCAAAGTTGTCAGAGGTCAAAGAGCTATTTTTTTGTGTGTGTTCTAATTACAGCAGGCCACCAAAGGACCTTGAGAGATGACTGACATGCAAAATTGAGACAATGGCTCTGTAGTTATGAAAGTATGGAAATTAAGTTTAGGTAGAAGCAAATGTGGCTGGAGTGATCACAACAGGGATATTGTTGAAATGGTTGTTGATAGCATAGGAATACATATTATCTTCTGTCTAAAGGAAAAATAGCTGAAATGATGTGGGTTTTGTTGAAGTAATTGTGGTGGCTAGTCTGCTGAAGAACAACTATGATGTGTTATGCAGCACCCCTGTGCAGTAGCTCTCTTTGAAAACATACTAATAGCAATTATTTTTTTAATTGAAGAAAAACCTTATGAAAAATTCAGCGGATTTAGTAAAGTTTAGTTCTTTCAGTGACATGTTAGCTGAGTTTTCTGATGGTCTGCCTTCTCCCTGTGCCTTTGCAGCTTGGCAGACCTTCACTCTCCTGCAGCAGCACCAGGCCCCTGAAGTGGCTATAGAGAAATCCTTCCCCTTTTTAAAGGGAAGCTATAAGTTATTCCCATGTTGTCTGTGATCCCAAGTTCCTTCTGGTCCTTGTTCATTTTACATGTCATTAGTGGCAAATAGAGGTGCTAAATTCAGCTCATTTTTTAACTTTATGCCTTTATGTAAGACATCCATAAGAATCTTTTAGGCAAACTGGCACTGTACGTATCACCCAAAGCTTTGTTATCGTGAACTGTGGGCATTCAGCTTTCCTTCAGAACTGAAGGTAGCATTGCTGTCAGCAGAAAGCTAGAGTGAGTTCACATACTAGAAAGAAAGATTTTATTTCCAGTCTCTGTGATCTCTCACTGTGTCTTGAAATACCAAAGTAGCTGCAAAAAGCATATTTAGGACAGGCCTCTGCTGAAGTTTAGAAATATGTCATTTATTCATAAATATAAAATAAGTAAACCTTAAAATTTAGGGAAATTGTCTGGTAGCTTTGGATTTCAGTGCAATTCTCTGTGTACACAGTATTAACACAGATGATAGTGTTTACTAGAAGTATCACAAAATGGTATATTGGCTAAGAGATGCCCCAAAATGGAAAGTAGTAGTTGCAAAATATTGTCATAAATATAGTTCCACAGGCTACAAAATATTTTAGAATAAAAATGTTCAGCTGTACAGAAAATTATTTGATCTATTAGGAAGGTAATATTTAAATGAATGCTTATAGCATAACAAGAGGAAAAATAAATTACTAACAAGTATTTCTTTATCACTTAAAGACTGCTCTTACTTCTGTGGCTCTCTAGCCTGCTTAGACAAAGGTTTACAACCTTTATAGGGAACATATATTACAAGCTGCAAACCCAATAACTTTGGCCTTAGTACCCTGCAAAGATCCCATTTCCCCAGGATTTTTGCTTGTGGAACCTTAGTTCTTCTACATGCAGCTGGTACAAGTCTCCTTCTTAAGAACTTGTGTTTTGATGTTGATATGGAGGAGTGGCCCATCCTTAGGAGCCAAATCTACTTCTCTGAGGCCTCAGTGTCTGGCCTTCTCCTGAGAAAGGTTATGGTGTGCTTTTCTGCTGATTTCAGTGTTTTGGGAGGGAAGTTATAAGAACTTTCCTTTCTGGTTTGGGAGCTATTTGTAACAGAACTACCAGTCTGTTGTTCTTGAAAACAATTACCCAGTTAGCATCTCTCTCCTAAGCTGAACGTTACTAAGATCTGACAGATTTCCACCAGACATGGGACTGAGGAGTAGAACATAAAAGAAAAGTTAATGTTGGAGTGCAATCTGGAGAGAAGCAGTGTTGTGGGCAAATATTTTTCCGTTTTCCAAATGTTAAGCTTCAACCACGTTAATAGTATTTCTACAAAAATATTACTCGGCTAATTTAAAGCAAAACTCTAGAACTGTTATATCCCACATGGCATAAAACATTCCTGGGGTTTTTTTTGGTTTTGTTTTTTTTTCTTGGTGTATTAACTTCTTACACAGAAAGGAAATGAATTTTAGAAAGAATGTTATACATAAACCATTTGAGACATTCTCTGTTAAGGAAATACCATCTGTCAAGAAAGATGCAGCCAATGTTGAGTTATATTAAAAACATTGTAAAGGAAATATTTCTCAAGGAAAAGTGGTTTAATTAAAATATTTTAACTACTTTTACTCTGGAAAAAGCTTAGGAAAATTCTATATAATCATTCTAAATGCAATCATAATAAAAGCTCAGTTAGTTTTTTCAAAAGGAAGTTGTTACTTAACGTAGAATAAAGAAATTTTCTGACTACAATGCAATTAGTAGGATAAAAAGAAAAAGAAAAGATTTGGAATCATTACTTTATTACATTCAAATTCCATAAGCCTGCTTTCATTGATTTTTCTTGATGGACAGGATTTATTCCAAAAGAAAAATAGATTACATTTTAGAGTTTTTATTGTTTTTATTTGAAAATCAGCATTTTATGAGCATTTAATAGCACTAGAAGACATTATTTTGCTTCTGTAGAGGAAAACAGTGAAGTAGTCATAAAAAGGTACCTAGATTAGGCATGAGGAACATTAAATATTATAGGATTTGCTCTTTCTTTAACTCAGTTGAGCCTGGTAGTTTAAGGAATTGTACACTGACTATACAGATTTCTTCTAATGGCTTGAAATAAAAGGTTTTGCTTTAATTAGCACTTTTCTCTTTCATCCATTAACCTGTTGGTGCTGTCAGACCTACCCTGAAATAGAAATACAGAAACAGCTAATGTAGCAGATACAAAAACAGCTAATGTCTGATCCCTTTCTAGATAATGCTCCAATTGTTTGTTTCTTGGGTTTTTTTAAATTTAGCTGAAGAATTTGAAGAGAATGCTTGGAAGTTATGGATTTTGACCAACTTAAATATTGAGGTTTTGATTTTTAGGAAAGCATGCATATTTTACATGGGAATGTTGGGTCTTCCTCTGTTTAAGATATCCTAACTTGTCATTGGACTGTTTTCCTCTCCTTTGTTCCTTGAAAATATTAAAATGACTTTTCTTAAGTTACATGATTGCTATTAGAGATGAGCAGCTGTTCTCCCAGATTCTCTTCACAGTAGGCTCATGGTCTCAGTCTCCATTAAAATACCAAGAGAAACATAAGTGACAAGTGATATATGGGCTAAGATTTTTAATGTCACCCATGTCTCCGTATTTGAATTGATAGGATTGGATTTCCATTAACACATTCTATTTTTTCCCCCCCTTAGAAAATTTGCTGTTTACCATGGCTTGTATTTTTGGAACACCTTAAAGATTTAAAGAATATGGTCTGCAGAACCCATTTTACTTGTTGCGTGTGCTTGATGTTGTATCCTGAACTGAATAAAGGAGGTTTCTGAAGGTGTCTGTAGTCCAATGTCACTGAATACCTAGATTTTACTTTCTGCTTTAAAAACAAGATATGTAACATTATTAACTTGTGATCCTTGTATTTGAATAGTAAGGTTCCAAATTGGACATCTGTAAAATAAAGAATGCAGCTTTCACAGCTGCAGCTGAAGCTGATAACAACTGTGAATTGTGCTTGTGATGTACTGCACAGTTACAAATATTCTGAAAAAAAAATTATCCTGGAAACATTCCAGATTAAGCAGACACGATTCATATGCTGTGTGCTGTAGGCCTTGCATTATAAAAATAAAAATAGGATCTTTTGTGAAAATAAATTACTGAAATACAAGACTTTCAGATAGAAGTATAAGAAACTTAAGATGGAGGAAAAAGAGGGGGAAAAGAGGATTTTGTCCTAAATTTTTAATATCTGAGCATTCTACTATGGGAAGAGGAAAAATAAATACAAAATAATTTCTCCTTCTTCACTCTGCTGTCAAGGCTTGTGCACTAGATAAGGTAGGGTTCCTGTGTGAAAAAGCAAAGCAGCCAAGGAGCAATGGCCTTAAATTTAGTGCTTTTTAATTTCTGTTTCATTGTGCAGCTTCAGTATCCCAAATGTTCTTTTGAGTGGTGCTGAATCCCCTAACCTTCAACAGCAAACTGTACTTATGCTGGGGATGAGCCCTTGCTAAATATGTTCTCCCTCCTGTAAATTCGGATGATGCTGTATCTGACCAAAGCACTTTTCAGGCTGAAACTAATCATTGTGTGTTAGATTTGCACAGAATCACTTCATCTGTAGTCTGAGACTATGATTTCCTGGCAGTCTGTTTTATTGCAAGCAAATGATAGATACCCGAGATCAATGCTGACTCCAGAGAGAGGTCACTGGATTGAGGTCCTGAATATAGGATTGAGAGCACCAGAAAAAGAAATCTGTCAGTATTCCAGGTTATTTCTACAAAGACATTTACAATCACAAATGGTTCTGCAGTTTGACTGAATTCTGCTTTATGCCTCTCACTTAAAATCTTGCTTTGGTCCAGAGTGAAACAGTTCCTTGTCTATTTACATATGCATGATTGAGTGCGTTGTTATCGTTCCAAGAAGTAAGAGGAAAATTGCCTGTTCTAATTTCTCAACTCACATGCTGAAATTTTCCTCACAGTAACTTGTGAAAATTGTATTGGCCACCCAGGACCACTTTTCCCAGTTTCAGGCTGATACCTCTGCAGTCAAGGTGAAGGATGTTGATTGGGCTGCCTTTCTCCCAAGGAATTAATACTGAACCTCTGTGCTTTGACTTCTACTGTCTAATTGGTGATAGGCAGCTTTCCCTAATCTTTGTTGTCTTTCACAATGAATTTCAGCCTCCTAAAAATGTACTTGAAGTAAATGTACCTTAGTCTTTTATGATACTTAGAATGAGACAAAGCTGACTTGATGAACTGGCAGACGTCTTTGCAGTTGAAAACTTGGAGAGATGCATTTTAAATGAAGTGTGAAGCTTGGAGTTACAGGTTCATCATAGTTTACCTTATTTGGTGGTCAGTTAAATGTTTTTCAGTTTTTGATGGAGGACACAGTGATCACCTTTATTGGTACATTTGATAATAAATGACAATTAATGCCTTGAATTCCCTGCTAGTAGTAAAAAGAAATAAAATTCCTCTATGCACCGAGTAAACTTTGATGGAAAAAGGTGTTACCATTTCCAAGTGTATTTCTGTTATGTGGTCTGCATAATAGAAAGTAACTAAATTATGCTATCAAAGTGTGTGGCAGCTTTACAGAAATTGCAGGTTGTAGATGTTACTTTATAGGTCATTTTACAGCTGACTTGAGGTGGTTCTTAATGTATAGAAAAT